>JAQFYT010000200.1:0-32116 GCA_034694925.1 Ceratophysella denticulata
TCTGAGTTTACAAATTAGTTAATTGATGCCGGAAATTGAGATTAAATGCGTCAGTACTGACGCGTGGGCCGGCTAGTATGATATACCCCTCCTGCTACCATGTAAATACAATGACTTATTTAACACAGATTAATCAAATAAGTATTCCTAGGCGATAATTTCTCACAATCAATACTATTTAGCTGAATCTGAAGTTGTTGTAAAGAAACATACTCGCACACAAAACATTGCTGCGAAAAAAAGGTTACAAAACATGGTAACCACGAAAATACGTTTTGCAATTTTCAAAACGAATTACGATATGGTTAGTTAAGTCTGCATAATGCGACTAAAGCCGACGCCGACCACGTTAAACCTATTTTTGTGGTTCCTTTCGTATGTTATGTTTCTTCACAGACTCGATTCAGGGAATAAATACTTAACCGTAAAATAGAACGTGCTTGCCCACACAGCCACCAAACTGGATCATGAAATCAAGTAAATCTGGGAACAAGAACAGGAATTCCATGTCCGTAGCGGCTTCCAGTTCTTTTTTATTGAATTACATTTCGGGACTTGGAAACGCCATACCACCAATCCCACGCAAGTAAGTATTATTGTGTGCTTTTTCGACTGAAATAAGTTTACTTCCTTTTCCTCTCTTGAATGGAATTACCTTTCATCCCCTAAATTTAATTTAGGTTGACGTAGTTGGAGTTGAGGTAGTTGCTGGAGCAGCGGCGATGGCTGGAGGAGCCACGGGTAGAGGCTCCACCACTGCCACCGTTGTAGCTGATGCCGTGGTCAGCAGAGATGTATAGTCAACCGGTTGAGCCGCAAAATTTTGTCGAGTGTCCTTTATCACGACACGGACAATAGACGTGAAGAAGGATGTGTATTTCGGGACTTCCGTGTAACGCTCATATTGGTCCAAGTTATCCAGGATTTTGAGAGTTAGGCTTTCGTAGTTTTGACGAACAACTTCAACAATCTAGAGCACAGAAAATTCACCAATCATTAATGTACCCGGATTGTCAGTTATGAGCTGAGATTAAAATTGCCTTTCGCATTTCATTTTTTAAAGATATCAGCGTGTACGTAGAAGTACTGGCAATAAAGGTTACGAGCAACCATGTACATAGCCGGAGAAAGTCAACCCAAATACATTATGTAGACCTCACGGTTATGTTACTTAGAAATTTTACCGTCGACCCTAAGAAATCTTTTCAGAAGGAATTTGTTTATGAGTTTCATGTCATGAGTTTTCACAAACAAATTGTTGAACAAATGATAAAAGCATGAAGCTCTTCAAAGTAAAACTGTAAAACTCTTTGAACCTGTACTGTATTTGTGTAGCGCCAATGACAGCCTTCATTTTAACTTCATTAGCTGGGTCCTGGGTACTCTTAGCTTTATGGGTCTGTTGTAAAGGGGAAGCCGTTTCAGTGTTGAAATAAAGTGGATTTTGTTCACTTCCTCTTCCTACTTTCCTCAATTTGTTCTACACTCTGCATATTTTCAGTATAGACCTTCTTTTAGAAACTATACAGAACGCTAGATACTAGATTATTCATGGCCAGAATGAGACGAACCATAAGCTCAGGTTCCACATACTACCTTAGTTAATTTTTGAGAACACATGCTGTGAACTACATGAATACTAGGTGTAAATACTACATATAATCACATTATTCAGTATTAATTTGGTACTATTGTCTTGTGCGACCTACCGCGTGTTCTTATAGCTTTGGTTAGGTTAGGTTCTCTAAATCCGGGCTACACTACGCTTTCAGTCTATGACAATGACAACCTGACATTTTTAACCTAATCTAACCAAAACTATAAGACTCAAAACGCGTTGGGTCGCACACGACAGTGGTACCATTAATTTAAACCGTTTGCTTCCTGCTTCTGAGTAAATATTGGTTTGAGACAAACTTTCAAGTACAGGAACTTTCAAAATTCTATCAAAATAATTTAATCTTCCTATTCGCGATGCTCCAGGAACTGAGATACATGTTACATACATAGTTATACTTAGATGTACCACTGAATTGAACAGGACAACTTTTTTGTATACACACGTGTAAAAATTTAAAACCTACCCTCGAATGGAAAACCCAAATAACAGAAACTTTTAGTATACCTTTGTACACAAAGTTCGAGAAAGTGGGTCAAACAACCGATAAGTGGCAATGAAAGTTGGTCCAATTTCACAGCTGGTGTTGTTAGAGAAAAACGATAAATGACAAGGAAGAGAAAGTTTTTAAAGAGTAAAGTAAGTACCTGCTCCTCACTCGGCGTGCTAATATTTTGGCTAGACAAAAAATCAACAATCTTTGGGCTGAAGTGAGAAAGTATTCCACGGATGTTGGTTAAAGCAAATGAAAGTGTAGCGGCTGTTGCTTGATATTCTCCGGTACTCGCGGCATAGCGGGCAGCTAAAATGGCCAAACAAGTAGGGTTCAGGTTAGATGGTATTTGTTCATTTGGCTTAAAAGTTAATAGGACGTAGGACGTCACTTACTTAATGACCAAAGATTGTCAAAAGTTTGTTGCCAACGAATGATTTCATAGTATAACTCATCATAGGCCTGTGGTGTGACGAGAAAAGTATCACCGAACGTTACGAACAAATTCACCATATTCACGATTTGCAAGGCCAGAGAGAAAACGTCGAACTTTTTCAGCAACGATACTTCATTCGTGCAGACGAATTTCAAGACGGTGAAGAACGCAGTCCATAATGAGCGCCCTACAACCATTACACGGTTGAATTTCATGATGCATTATTAATTTACAAGGGGGATATGAGCGTGAGATTTTAATGGATCAAATTAATTTACTCACAATCAAAGCTGACTCGTGTTCGGCACTTCTTCTGGTAACACAATACTCGGTGGATAATCCCTGAAGAAAAGAAACACACATTCGTATAAACAAAATACGATGTCCAAGAAACAACGAAGACAAGACACTGAAATAAAGTAAAGATTCAAATTCAAATTCATACCAATGCATTGAAAGTATATTTCATGCGGCAGTCTCTTTGTCAAGTGAGTCATCAAGAATTCCACCATCAGGTCTGTTTATATAAAATTAGTAAATCCAATTGTTCCTTCATATGACGAATCCAAAGCATTTCATTTTCATACCAATCAGAGAGCAAACCAATGGTGCAGGTTTTGCCAAATCCGGCGAAATCTTACGATGCCGCATTGGAACTCGGTGAAGTTGTACCTGCATAACAATGCAAGTAAAGAAATTCTCATTGCTACAAATTCATGCTAGTCGGTATATGTACTACTCACACGAAAGACTATGTGTGGATCACTCATCAGCCCATTTGCATATTGATCTTCGGCAATACATGTCAATATAATGAAGCAAAGCTTTGCAAGATTTGAGGACGATTCTGACTTGATATCTTGCATTACAAGAGAACTGGAAACAAATAAAATAGGTTAAATAGTTTTGGCAATGCTTAAAACAACTGTAAAAATTATACTTCGTGGGCGACCTACCAATACTCGAGAAAGGTGACAAGTAAATTGGACGGAGGAAGTTGAAGCGGTGAACTGATATTTTGTGGTAGTGAATTTGAAGGACTTGCGTCAGTCTTGGTATTTGCCAAAGTACTCATGAAATTACGATTCAAAGAAACAGCTTCGTAGAATGCAACCAGGAGTCCCACCTTAGTACCGCTGGTTTTATAAATATTCCATTGGTTAACGATTTAGATTGAAAATACACTTGGAATTAACAAGACTAAACGTACCAAAGACTTTCATTCTTTCCATTTTCATCAGTAGCGAAGATGGATCCAATGGAACCGACCATTGAGGTAAAGGAATGTAGCCATCCAGACGAATTCTCCAGCATTGGATTATGTTGAAGACAAAACTCGGACAATCCAGCACAAATTGCCTGAAAAAATTATGAAAATTAAAAGGCATCCATTTAAGCCCTTCAGTTTCTGTACCAGTTGTCCGAAGTATAGCACACCAATATTGCATTGCATACCTGACTGTACCCGTTCAAAGTGACATGATCATCAACAAGTGAGAGTCGGAAAGCTGAAGCGTTGGGTCGATCTTTATCAAAGTTGACCAGAAGGGCAAGGATAATGAGACAATCATAACCAAACTCAAGGCGGGTCTCAGTTTGATTCAAAACCCATAAAACGCTATCCAAAAATGGATTACAGGTCACAACGTATTCAATAATTCGATTCTTGGATACAATTTCAGTAGAAGTTATCAGCATCAGCAAACCATGAATCACTGCTCTTTTCACACAGTCCGGATAATCTCCTAGTTTTCGGGAAGAATGTTATAATTTATAATACAACTATATAGAATATAAAATTCGCTTGACATAATAAAAACTTCCAGAAACGGTATTCAAGTTGAGATATAATGTTCATACCAGTAATAATGGCTGAGATGTCGGTAAGCAAACCGGTAATAACTTTTTCAGCGTTTTCAAACCCGGTCAGGGCATCCAATAGATCGTATCCAAATTCTGCTTTGATTAGTTTGACCACCCCGTCAACCAAAGCAGTCATTGTCTGTACAGCAGCGGAATAAGCGTAATATTGTCATCTTTAATACCATATTTCAGACGTAAATCTTACATTTCTGTATTGTATTATATTTGATATTATACTCACCACAATTGCATTACAGATTTTAATATGATGTGAGTTGGAATTGACGTCTCCAATCACATTCGCACAGTTACAGAAAATTGAACGAATAATAGGCTTGAGACATGCTAACTGCTCCCCTTTAATTTTGCTCAATTCATTTTCCAAAGCAATTGGTTTAGGCTTCAACAAGAAAAATTCATCCCAGAAATTGGTATTAGTCAGAGAAGGATCTTCACCCTAAAATTAATTAAATTAAAAACAAAAATTCAATAAGTTAAGTTTCGGTGTTTAATTTTCTAAAATCTGATTTTTAAAATCGTGAAGAATAATCAGACATCAGATAAGTCATCACACCTGGAAAAACTGTTCATAAATCTGTACAATCTTTTCCTTGAGCTGTTTTTTCCCTAATGACCCTGTCGACTTTCTGATGGACATAATGAACGGTGACCGGGGTGAATCTTGTACAGGAGACGTGTTTGCGCTCTGGCCGTCGGCCTGGACGAATGGACAGATGTCAAGTTAACACGGTAAACGGTCGGAACAGTCTAACAAGAACAAGTTGAGTGCTAAGTGACACTTTAGTCCGGTGACACCTTGACCTTGTTGGTTGTTTGCTGAAACGCAGAGCTGAAGCCGACTATTTTGTATTTACAATAAAACAAGTGACAATGTCAGAGGTTCACGAACCAATGAACTTTCACGAGCTGTCCAATCGGAACCCAATATTTTAGAATTTGCCGCGTGCAATTGAATATTTACTTTCACTTTCGTGGTTCTATTTGTTTTTGTTGACATGAAACGGACAACGGACGAACGATAAACGGGCAAGAAACGCGGCGGAGAAAGGTGAATGGTGAAAGGTCAAAAACTGAACCTACCTGACATTAGCAAAAAGCGGATACGGAACAGCAGGACACTTTGCCAGGAGCACCCGAGAACCGTACTCTGCCAATTGTCGACGAGTTCTCCTAGCACCAGCCGAGCCTGGATACGTGAAATCGAAAGCCGGAAAAGTTCACGCCACGCGGTACGACGGTAAGCTAAACATATACCACAACAGTACAGTTGACAGTTTAAGTGTAGTTGGTACTGCTAAAGCTATTAGCTACTATAAATATGTTAATACCTTATTACATACTAGATATCTATGTATATAGTAAAATTACAACGTCAAACGTTGTTTTTAAAAACTGAATACAGTATATAATACATAATAGAGCGTGATTATGTATTCTATTCCAGATTTCAGTACCAGTTATACCAGTAAGTGGTAAAGAGAAGGAATGCCATTTTTTCGTTCGTCGGGTATTAGGTATTCATGAATCAATAGATAAATCACGCGCGCAGTTAACGTTGGACAACTATATATTTCTTATTTAAAAATGTATGAACGTATCCGGCATAAGGTAGGCCAGCAGCGCCGCGCTTATCTGGACTTGACTATGACTAAGCAAGCAGGTATGAGTATGACTAAGCTGGGCATCAATAGGAAACATAAGGTGCAGAGACTGAATAATTTAGCCTTAGCCCACGTTGAACATTTATCATTTATTTTAATTTTTCGAACAGAACACTGTCTGAAACTTGCAAAAACCGGAAATAACAGAAAATGGCTAACAATGACGGAGAACCAGTGAAGAAAAAGAAGAAGAGAGTCGAATTGCCTATTGTTCCCATAAAGAACACATCAGATTACCAAAAGATGAAGCTGGATCGGCTCATGGCGAATATTGATAAACCAGTAACAATTCCCGTCAAACGTGGAGAAAAAAACCTTCCGCCTCCGCCCGATTTTGTGAGAAATATCATGGGTTCGAGTGCTGGAGCAGGTTCCGGTGAATTCCATGTCTATCGTCACCTTAGACGAAAAGAGTACGCCAGACAGAAAACAATTCTAGAACAAGCTAAACAAGAAGAACAAGAAGCAGAATTTGCTCAAAAAGTTTCCGAAAAGCAAAAACTTGCCGACGAAAAGACTGCCAAGAAACGAGAGAAGCGGTTGAAGAAGAAGGCAGCGAGGAGGAAGAATAGAGGAAAACAAGCGTCAAAAGCCAAGGAATCCAGCAGCAGTTCCGAAAGTGAAGATGACCAAGAGGAGGAAGCGCCAAATATTCAGAAACCCGATGGTCCAGCGGCCGACGACATCGATTCTGAAACAGTTACTAATTCTCTGATTACCGAAGCTGCAGTAGCAGCAGTATCTGTTGATTCTGTAGAAACTCAGCTTGACGATAGTTCCACGTCTATTCAACCAAAGCTGACACCGACACCTTCAAAAACAGGTGATAACCCCGAAGAACCAAATGTTAAATAATCACTGTAGGTTAGAAGACCTATGTATATAACAGGACTTTGAATAAAAACAGATTTATTATTGTAAATAAGGTTTATGTGATAACAGAATTTCAGTTTTCAGTATTATATTCTTACCCATTTCTTAGGAATTTCATCTGCGCTTCATAATGGTTTTATTTCCGTGTAAACGAATGAGCATTGCATAAATTTCATATTGGAACGAATAACTCATACGCCTATATAATTTTATTACATAATTCCTAGGCGTAATATGGATGGGTAATTAATTTTAAAAAAGACCTTTAAAAATCAGTGTGTGTGTTGATATGCCATTACCAATCAGAGCCGAGGTATTACATAATGCTAAATCGAATAACGAGTAAGTATACGATGATGTGCGTACGATATGATACCTGCATCTTTTTCAGCAGAGACAGAAAATATCCTGCAGGTTGTTGCGCGGCAAATACACAGACCGCGGCTGGACCTGGGCCAAATAGGTTATACACGCGTTGTATTCGTGTAGCTTTGCTGATCGATGATTCTGATTTTTGGATCTGGCATCTGGTATCTGGTCATTTTGTAACAACTTAGTCGGGTATCTTTATTTATTTCCGGATTCTCTTTGTGATTTTGAAGTTTCGGAAGTGATAAAAGTTTAATAAGTGTTTACTTAGCGCCAATATGTCGGAATCGGAATCGGGGGGAGGCCAGCACCGTGAAATCCTGGTCCTTGATGGGGGTTTCTCAAATGAGGTGAACAAGTACTGCTCCTTCGATGTCAACCAGGAGGCTTTGTGGACCGCCAAGGCTTTGTATTCAGAGCCACAGCCCGTTGTCACCACTCATTTGGCTTATCTAACAGGTGGGAACACCGAAACATAAATAATACGCTGTCAAATATGTCAGTGTCAGGTCTAATAATGGAATGAACCAGGATTTTGAATTTTTTCCTTGATATAATTAAATACATACTGACTGTATTATTTATGAATTTCCGTTCCAGCGGGTGCGGACATTATCTCAACATCCACGTATCAAGCTACGGTTGAAGGTTTTAAGACTCATTTGAATTTGGACTATGAGAAAGGGGAAGAACTTATCAAGGGTGCTGTTGGGTTGGCCAAAGAAGCCGTGAACAAGTTTGTCGAATCTGGTAATTTGATCTCATGAGAACTGATAAAACTTTGCAAAAGAGACAGTGTATATAACGTTGAAAGACTCTTATTAATTTCTCGATTTTGACCGACTTGTAGAATCGAGTCAAGGAAGAAAGAAGCCACTAATTGCGGGTTCAGTCGGGCCCTACGGTGCATTCCTCTGTGATGGTTCTGAATATACTGGAGATTATATGAAGACTGTGTCTGACTCCGATTTGATTGAAATGCACTTGCCCCGACTGAGGGCTCTTATCCAAGGTGGAGTCGACATTCTTGCCATTGAAACAATTCCAGCTCTTGCGGAAGCTAAGATAATTCTGGATCTTCTGGTGCAACATTTCCCGGAAACAAAGGCTTGGGTCTCATTCTCACTTCGATTAAATGAGGTATCAAAAATGACTTCGATTTAATTCAAACCTGATTGAATGTATTGCTTATATGCCTATTAATTTTTTTTTTACTTTTAGAACAAAAACCCCTTACAAACAGCCTTCGGTGACTCAATGAAGACTGCATTTGACACACTGGGCAAATACTCACAAGTTGTCGGATTTGGACTCAATTGTTGTGCTCCTACTGATATTACTCCTTTTCTTAACGAAATTGCTCCTGCTCGGGATAAGCATTTCAGACAAGGGAATGCACGAATCAAGTTGGTCGTGTATCCCAACAGTGGACAGAAATGGATTCACGGGATCGGGTATGAGCTGTTAGTCTCATGATTTCCCACAAAATGTCAACTGTCAAGAATCTTGACCATGAAACATGGGCGTTTAATTATAATCAATTTTTTTGTTGACTCAGATGGATTAACGATCCCGTACCTTCTATCGTCTCCTATGTTCAAGAATGGATTGATAATGGTGCTGACTATATTGGTGGGTGCTGTCAAATTGGACCGTCTGGCATTTCAGAGATTCGCCCAGTGATTGACAATTGGAACTCTGACCAAACAAAACCCAATTTAACAATTTAGGCATAACTTCTGGAAGATTAATTAATTTCTCAAATATATTTAAAAATTGCATGTTATTAAGCATTCGTAATTATTCGTATTCCATTTCGATGTACAAATACAATGAGAGAAATTATCTATGTGTGTGAGAATTGACAATAAATCAAATCAGTATTCGAACATTTAACATGCGACATTCTTAGGAATAGGAATTATCTTTTCTTAGGAATTCTTAGGAATAGGGATAGGAATTATCGATTTCGTATGCGTCTTCACACGTGGAAATCAAATGCTTAATTATGATTAAGAAACTTCAATTTTAGCATCTGAAATCGGGACGTAGGATATCTCGAATTCCATAACTTGAACCTCAGGGCTACTTTGCTGGATGGTCGGTGTAGTAGAAGTGGAACCAGGTAATGAAATCCGATTGAGGCCAGTTTTTCTTTTTTTGCGAGGAGGCAGAACCTGAAGAACCTGCTTCTTCGGATTGGCCTCTTTAGGGTTGCCCAGAAACTTTGCTTTGTCGGTCTCCTGAATTTTATAGTAATTCTGATTATGGTGAATATGTTTAGGACTAATTCCGTTTTTGAATTTTACAAAACCTTAAGTCCTTTAGCGTTGTAATCCTTCCTTATTGTAAGCTCATCAATTGTATTTGCCAGTGTTTTTGCCGACGCTGAAATTCGGAGATCTTGAAGAAAATCGAATACCTGGGCAAATGTAAAGTATTTATAATAAATGCGTGTTTTAGATTTGTAAACAATTCTGTAAATGAGCTACTTACCGTTTGCTTAGTATGTGATTGACGTAGAACAAATCCAATACATTTCTGTAATTTGTTACAAAACATAGATCGGGTGTTCGTAATTATACAAATGGCAGTTCCCAGAGAGGCCATTAGTTTGGACTGATCAGAATTTCCAGCCATTGCATTTATGGCTAATAGAGTTGTTGGAGCATACTGCTCAAGCTCCAATTTAATAGCAGTCCAGTCCGGAATATCATCCAATGTTTGGATTTGATTTTTTAATGATGTATTTAAAGTAAATTCTTTCATCTCCGTAGACAGAATCTGATAGAAAACATTATTGATAACTTGACGGCCCTGTTTCGAGCGCCTTGCATTGACAATTGTACGTCTCAAGCTCAAAGGATTCGATTTATTTTGACTTGAGGAAGCCTTGCTTGGAAATATAGACTCGGCCATGATGGAATTCTTTGAATCTGGTTTTTTAAATTCATTTGCTCCGTCCACGTCATTGTCATCATACGGTGTAGCTAAAACGGCTCTTGTTTCCACGCCTATTTTCATGGGCTTAAGTTTTGTATGTATGTACGAGGATGTAGAATCTGTAGATTCAGTAAATTCCTTCCAGCTAGTGTATAGTTTGCTAAGTTTATGCCCACATGAACTACACAATCGTCTATTATCTTGGGCATTTTTCTTATTAGAAGGAGTAAATTCGCGAAAGCCCCGAGATTTTCCAAACAACTCTTGCAGAGCAACTAGTACGGTTACCTCTGTTCTTTGTAATTTTGAACCAAATCTTGTTGGTCTTGAAATATAAGACAATTTAACCTGACACCTCGCACACTCGTCTTTATTCATGGTAATTTATCTTGAACACTTTACACTTCACATTAAAAATAACACGAATTTATTGTAAATTGCTGATACGCAAAGGTATCTACGCGCCAATAGTGCTTAACTTGCACAGAACTATATACCGCTCTCGTTTATTTCCCTTTCGTGAACTTCAGTTGTGATTTGTAATTGTGAAAAATAGTAGGCGGCTTTTATTTCGATTTTCATCTTAGATTTCCAATTTGTTATTTGTTTTGACATTTGACCTTATTCATTATTGAAAGGATAATCTGAAATAGTGCTTTCAAGATGTCAAGACTCAAGGAAGTACCTATATTTGGGAAGCAGAAGGTCAACTTCGTTCCATCCTTCGCGCTGACCCACCTCTGCGTCTCCAACAATCACGTTGTACTGGCCATGCAGAATAAAACTTTGCTGAGGATTGATTTGAGTAACCCAGAAATGCCTGAAGGTGATTTGTGACTTTAACGATTGATTTTCAGTTATGTAATTGAATATTATTGGTTTGATTAACATTGTAACTTGTAACACTGTGTATGTCATATGTCATGTAGAAATCGATCTCAAGGCGCACACAACAGACGCGAAGCTCTCAAGTATGTACTTGGACCCTTCCGGCCAGCACTTGATACTGGGTTTCAGTCCTAAAGACCGGGATAACCCTGCTGAGGTCATGTATTTGAGTCCACAATCAACTAAACCACAAGAAATTCCAAGATTGCGATCTCATATTATCACCAGCGTCGGCTGGAGTCCCTCAATCGAGTTGACGAACTCAAATGCAACTAACCCATTTCTACTCGGGACGTCCAAAGGTCTTCTGTTTGAAGCGGATATTGCTAATGGAGAGATCAAAGTTTCGAAGCAGGTGAATTATAAATCAATATTGTAAATCATCGGTTCTCAGTGTACTTGTTTGAGTAGGGACAATAGAAACCTTATATTCTCAATAAGTGTTCTTGCTTGCACGAATTAAGGCTCGAGATGATGTTTCCTAAACGAGCACATTGGGCGCATGAAGATGATTTGAGACGAACACATTGAGGCGTATAAAAATGTTTCTGAGATGAACACATAGAGGCGCATGAAGATGATTTTGAGACGAACACATTGAGGCGCATGAAAATGTTTCTGATATGAACACATGGAGGCGCATGAAAATGTTTCTAATACGAACACATAGAGGCGCATGAAAATGTTTCTGAGATGAACACATGGAGGCGCATGAAAATGTTTCTGAGATGAACACATGGAGGCGCATGAAGATGTTTCTAATACGAACACATTGAGGCGCATGAAAATGTTTCTGAGATGAACACATGGAGGCGCATGAAAATGTTTCTAATACGAACACATTAAGGCGCAGGAAAATGTTTCTAGTACGAAACGAACACATTGAGGCGCATGAAAATGTTTCTGAGACGAACACTTTGAGGCGCATTAAAACATTTTCAGATTCTGCAAAAATATTTGAGGCATTGAAAAGCCTACTCAAGTCATGTTTTGCTTTTTCCATGATGCGTTCGTACTTACAAAATAACACAGCCAACAGGAAAATCAAGAATATTTGTAAATTTCATGAGGATGTTTCTAATAATGAATATGTTGTTATGAATTCCAGTTGTATGACATTGGAAAAGGAAACGCTGCCGTGATTTCCGGACTGGAGTATTTCTTTCTTCCCCGAACAAATAAATGCTTTATACTTGTTGCCACTTCCAAGAAACTGTTTCAGTTCAAAGGATTTGTTTTGAACAAAGATGAACGACCATGGTTTTCTAATATTTTTAATACTTACTTGAGTCAATCCGGTATAGAAGAAGTCCTTGAATTTGGAGAGGTGGCTCCGTATGTCGTTTCGGACCAAGCTATTTCTCGACTGAGCGTTCTATACGACACGGGCACAGGATATCCCAGAAATATTGGATACTTGGCAGATACGAATTCTTTAATTTACAACGACGTAAGATTTGTGCTTCAATGATGTGGAATCAAGGATACAATTGTTTACGAATGTACAAGAATATTTTTTTTTCTCAAGGTCGTGTCGGCGTCATCCTCGTTCACATTAGATAACTTTTTAAAAGACGTCAAAACAATTCGGTGTCCGGATTTTATCAACTCAGAATCTCCATCCAAGGAGCCAAAACCACCTCGTTCATTAATCATGACGGACTATCATGTTTTGGTCCTTTACAATGATTGCATCAGAGGAATTTGTACTCTGAATGAAGAAATCATCTTTGAAGATGTATTTGAAACAGTAAGGTTCACATGAAACCGGTCAATCAAAATGGACTTGAAATACCACAATTAGTAGGTTGAACATTAAAAATGCAAAATTGTAAATTTTTCCAGTCTCGTGATCGAGTTATAAACATTGCTCGAGATCCAGTCAAAGGATCAATCTGGTTTTTCACGGAGCGAGCAGTTCAAAAATATTCCGTCAAGCATGAAGATCGAAATATTTGGAAAATATATTTAGACAAGGAAGACTTTGTTCGTGCTCAAGAATCTTCAAAAGGAGATGCGGAAAAGATGGAGAAAATTTCCATGTGTCAAGCTGAACATTTCTTCAAGAAGAAAGAGTGCGTTGACATAGCTTATAATTCCAATGATAAATCCATGATCGTTATCTACATGTAGTCTAACCGCACGACATTTCACAATACCTAGGTATGAGAAGAGCGCAATGTACTACGCTCTGACCAAGGCTTCTTTCGAGGAAATTGCATTGAAGTTTGTACAAATCGATGATACAGTGGCCTTAAAGACATTTCTGCTAAAGGTAAATGACTCGTTTCCTAGTTCGTAATATTCAGCATAATTTTATTATTGAAGCAATGTTGTTTAACTTTCAAACAGAAATTAAGCAGTCTTCATCCACAAGAAATGACGAAAGTCGTTGTTTTGGTACTCTGGATTATTGAGCTGTACTTGAACGAGCTGGGTACGCTGCGGGACTTTGGGAAAGGGGAGACACCGGAATATCGCTGCATGGAGAAGGAATTTTTAGATTACATGGGGCAAAATATAGTGAAGGTGAGAACGTATCTCAATTATTAATTCGTCATTTCGTCAATTTGAGGCGTGATTTAGTGGTTAATGGTTAATATTTCGCGTATTACAGGAATGTGTAAAAAAGAACAAAAAGGCTGTCTATGACCTTATGGCAAGTCATGGAGACAAAGAAAATCTGATTCATTTCACTTTAGTCATGAGAGACTTTGATGAAGTCATTGAGAATAGTATATCAAGTGGACATTACACGAGTGGTAAGCTTAGCTATGTATCTACCATTTTTGTATGAACAATATTGTCGTATGTAGACCTATTTAAATTACGATTTTCAGCACTCACAACGTTGCAACAGCAGAAGGATCGCACGCTTTATACAAGATTCATTCCTGTTTTACTGGACAAAGTTCCAACAGCAACAATTGATGTCCTCATAGCTGCTGGACCAATCTTGAGTCCCATAAAATTATTACCAAAGTTTTCTTCTAAATTGGATTCTGAAACGGTATGTAGCGGTTGACGGTTTACATGATAATTTTTTCCGCTTTTTTTTTGTTTTATCAGTAGTTACGTAATGCATACGTTTATTTGGCACAGGCCCGTGAAATTACGAGATACCTGGAACATTGTACTAACTCATTACGGTTAACTGAACAACCCATTCACGACTACTTGCTTTCACTCTATGTCCAATACTATCCTGTGGACAAGCTAATGGAATATTTGGAGCAACAGGGAAATGATATCGATCGAATTCGGTATGATGCCAAATATGCCCTAATGATGTGCCTGGAGAAAAAGCTCCACATTCCCACTATTCACATGTACACCATAATGGGGCTTTATGAAGAAGCAGTAGCCCTGGCCATTAAAATTGATTTAGACCTCGCCAAGAAAACGGCAAATGTTCCAGAAAATGATGAAGAATTAAGAAAGAAACTCTGGCTAAGAATAGCTAAGCACGTTGTAAAAGAAAAGAATGACATTCAACAAGCCATGGAATTCTTACAACAATGTGACCTTCTCAAAATTGAAGATATTTTACCGTTCTTTCCTAATTTCGTTACAATTGATCATTTCAAAGATGCAATTTGTTCATCTCTTCAAGACTACAATCGCCATATTGGGGACTTGAAGGAAGAGATGGAAGAGGCAACTAAATCCGCGGAAGTCATTCGTGAAGAAATCCAGGCAGTGAGAAATAGGTGTGCCATTGTTCGAGCCAATGACCGATGCACATTGTGTGAAGTTCCATTGCTCATCAAGAATTTCTATGTATTTCCTTGTGGGCATCAATTTCATGCGGATTGTCTCATGGGTGAAGTTATTCCTCAACTCAGTCAGCCACGGAAGGCTCTTCTGGCCGAGCTAAAGGTTATTTGAGCATTTCATTAAGTAATACTAATATCTTTTTATCAGGGCTTTACTTGACACTCAAAAATATGTATGGGTTTGTAGAAGAAAATGCAAGATGTAAGTCTGCGCCATGACGGAATGTCCACTGGGTCAGCCGTAATCAGTGCACGTGATCAAATTAAATCGGATATTGATGATATTGTTGCTTCCGAGTGCATATATTGCGGGGATAACATGATCAAGTAAGGCTAAAATATTGCATTTTGAATTGGAAAATTTGGTACCGGTTTCATGTGCGATCTAAAGCCCTAACCAAACCAAAGCTGAAATATGGAGTACAGATAACGGCTGTAGCAGTCGCTGTAGACATGCAACCGGCGTCAAAACTTTAAAATATGCATTATTGTATTAAACCGGCTTCAAATCTTTGATACAGGCTAATTGACGTCCCATTTATTCCTGATGACGACTACGACCGGGTTCAACAGGAATGGGAATAAGGAATGAACTAGCACAAATGTAAATCCAGCTGTAGTTAGTAAATTAGCTTTCCACCTTGCGCTGCTTTGTCTATCAACATTAGCGAGCATTCCAGATATAATAGAATGCATGAATTATATTTCCTTATTTATTTGTCTTCCGCAGCAATTAAAAATTCGCAAAGACACAGGCGTGCTGTACGCGTGTCATCATTAATATCTATTGTCCGTATTTATGTGTTGTAATTATTCTTCGTGAAAGGCAATAACAACAGATGTATGATTTGAAAAGAATCGATGTTCTAATTGCCGTGCCTTGACATTACGCTGTATAAAGGAAAAACGAGAGTTGTCAGTGAAAATGTCCTTTTTGTTCGGATGGTAATGAATTTGAGTTATGCAATAGTAGAGGGGGATCCTCATTAAAAGGACCAATACCAAGTTATTGACAGCCATCGCATAGAATATGACTCTCGATTTATGTGATTTATTACATTTCATTATTAACTGGTTCTCTGCCTGCAAGCAAGCACCCAGCCAGTTTTCCAAGTGTAATTTGTTTAATGTGCATAATACCAATACCAAATACCATTGTAGAGATCAATGCTTTTTAGCATTTATTAACTATACTAATGGAACTTAACTTTTTAAAGAATTAACCCACACAAAAGGTGTCCCAAGAGCATAGACTAATTTCGAAACTGTCGAACTATGTGCACGTGCACACACGAATACTTACGAAGAATTTGTAATGTATACACATGATAACATTAGTTTACGAAAATGAGATTTTTCATAGAATAATGTGGTCCAATTTCCCAGCATAATTTCTCAATCACTTTCCTCATGATGAATTAGCTGTTGTGACTTTGAGGACATAGGTATTGGTTTGGCTCCAGAGGCAGAAACTTGATGCTGATTAAGTGGCACCTTACTCTCATCTTCCTCGGAGCCGTAAATGACGTCTTCGTCACTGTCATTCACCATTGAAAACGAGGGATTGTCCTTCGTAATTTGCGACGCTAGAGAAATGAAATATATTAAAATTGTATTTATTTGCTCTAAGTTTCAGGATTTTACCAGCATAATGTATTTACGAGCCCCTTGAGCCATTACGCGAAAGTATATTATTTAATTTGATTCGTTTTGTTGAAAACTATTCACAAAGTCACGATGTTATAGTTTATTTCGGCTTAGGGCGTATTCGTTCCCACATAAAAGTCCCATTATGCGCATTATAATTACTTTTGATTTTTTTATGATCTTCCCTCCCTTTCAGCATTATTTGTAAATTGTAAGGTGCGATCTCTTTCATTGTCAAGTTGCGTCGAAGTTTATTAACGAAGACGCCGGAGTATCATTGACATACATTTTTCTCCGTTACCAACTCACGACTGACTCCCTGTACCTTACATACATAGTTTATTTTATCAAAGGAAGGAATCTTCTATTATGACTATTGTTTATGCCCTGATGATACTGTTATCAGGCCCAGCAGGACGGCAGATCTCCTGATTCACTTTCACTACTGCCGTGCATCCACATTTTGATGTCATAACAAAAGTCAAAGCCCAACCCTTTGAATACTGAATTCTTAGCAAGCTTTTTTTCTTTTACACAGTATTGGGTTCTTATAATGAGTTACTAAATTACTTTGATTCTTTGATTGTATGCATATTAGTCTTGAAATGAATGGAAGACGCAGTACCTGATCAAGCCCTTAGTTGGCATTAACATTACATGCGTTCATGTGTCAAAGGAATTTCATGTCCGACTCAAGCCAAGTCATGTGTGGTGTGGTGTGTTCAAGGTTAGCGATGTGCAATATTTACGATTTACGTTATGGGCAATGAAGGGTACATAGCTTCGTAAATCTTATTGAAACGATGATGCAAAGAATGCTATTTTTACCGGTTCGTAATTTGATAGCCAATCTGAACGCTAAAGCAAGTTATGAAAATCGCTAAATTGGGGGTAGACCACTACATATGCATTTTCGCTTCGGACGGACTTACAAGCAGACTGGAGTGTTGCGGATGAAGATGGTGAGTAGACAAACGCCATTGTGTAGATGTAAAAATTGAGGAGACCGTAGAAAATCATGAACTCCGCCGAGGATGAATATTTCGTGGAAAGGTCAGCAATGAAGTGGTCTTCCATGATGTCCATACCGAATCTCATATAGGTCAGGGCAATGGTGATTTTCATTACGATCAACATGAGGCCCGTCAGGAATTTGAGGCGGAGGTCTGGAAGGTGAGATAATACATAACTGTATAGTTAACCTTATAGAATTCATCATTAATCGTTCTTCAAATCGGAGAACGTGATCTTTTGGAATTGACAGGGAAAAGAACAAGGTTTTTTACCAAAATATGGCATTGATCTCAATTCACTGTAGGCTTTGAACATGAGGTAAATCAAGTCGAGAAGATAAGCCACACCACACACGATAAAGAATGTCTTGAGGTTCTATGTTTAATGAATTAGGTAATACATTACATTACATATTTAGTTAATCGTTTGGAGTATCCCTATCGGATAATCTGCACATGTCATTTAATGATATACTAGTGATGTTGGAAAAATTTGTTGGAATTCACTGTAACCCGCAATTATATAAATTAATGGAAAATTTGCAGAAAAAGTAACCCTGACAACAGGATCACTGCATTCTGTACACATGATAGGACTCATTCAGAATCACCTTCATTGCGTACTTAACCCGCGTTAAAAATTTCGATACTCTGCGTGCTCAATTACTAAAGTTAAAGTCACCCTGACGACCACAGCGTACTGCTCCTGGGTAAAGTCATTGAGCAACAAATTGAATCGGCCACATTCAAAAATCCAACTTTAAAAATTCCAATTTTCTACGTGGCCAATTAGTGAAATTTAAGTTCACCTGACGACAACCGTATAGTACCACTTTGTTGTGAAAAGTTGTTGGGCTTCTCACCGACCGACCGACTCAGTCAGTCTGGCTTTTATATATATTAATAACAAGAATTTATTTAGCTGGAGCAATTGTTTGATTTTATACAAGAAGAAAATCAGCAATGTACTTCGTGTTCGTGAGCAAAACCTGATCTAGCATTTTTTAGCTAAAGTCATACATATCGTGGAGCTTCAAATAAGTAAGAGGAATTCCCACAGCATCCGCCAAAACGATTCAAGTCGCTTTATGAACCGACCAGTTTTTCTATCCTTTTTAGTGTTTCCATAGGTAGACGATACTTGTGCTGGTATTAGATTGAGAGCCGTTTGTTCTGTCCCCGTGATTCCTCGCTGGGGGTATGACATAAGCCTTTCCCTGTTCAGGAATTTATTAAACGCTTCCCGTGAATGACCTACAAGCAAAACGTTTTTTTTTTCAAATCAGATCACTTAGAATTATTTAATTAGAATAAATATAAGCAAGAAAATATTGATCCATGATCACTGTGGAAATACTGTTTAATTCTATTTAACGTACCGCATGAATTAAAGCATTCTTCTCCGGAATCGAAACGATTGCTATTCCCGCCGCACCCAGAATATATAAATGGAAAACATGAATTGGCCGCTTGGTTGAAATAGTATTTTATACTTTCTTCAAATCCCGCGGGACATGGCTGGTCTTCGACTGGAAGGGCACAGAACTCTGGTGATAGTTATTAAACCAAATTAAGGTTTGATATTCCAATAACTAAAATGCATATATCGATTGTACAAAGTATCGCTTTGATCGTTTCAACACGGTTCAGTTAAAAATGTATCGACTTAGCATAGATCGGCGGTTTGACTCAAGCTGCAAATGCAGTGCAAAACATTACCCGATTATAGCATACCTAGCAACGGCATAAGATAATCTTATCTTCGTAAGGGACTGAAAATGGTCAGCTGCACAAATTCTAGAGTAACCCGTCAAAACAAGGAGGCAAAACGCCTTGACACCAAATTGACCTCGTCCTCTTCCAATTAAACGAATTTTCATAGTACGCGGAGTTCCATCTTCCCATTCGTAAAGTCTACAGGCCCATTCTACAATGTCAGCTTCTTGTGCAGAATGAATGAGTAACTCGCAATTTCTACCGAGCGTATAACCGTCCTGAACCTTTTCGTTTTCCGGCCGACTCTGCCACCGAATTAAATGTGTGGAATGTTCCATGGTATCAATAGGCGCTGCCATTCACATCGGTATCTCCCGTCACCAGGGCAGGAAAGACGGACTTCTTCACCAAGTCGAACTGGTTGTTCACGAGTTAGGGATGTTCCTGGCATTCGCAGACCTATTTATTTATCGACATATAGTTACAGAAATTATTACCTACGAATCTTTTTAAAGTTAACCTACTTTTATAAAAGTGTGTCACATACTATTGATATTCCTGGAAACGAATACCAAAATCAAAGAAACTCTAAGACAATAAATTAATGAACTCATGTTGACGACTAACTTAATTTTAAGCCGGTGGTAAATGTAATTCTCTGAGCTTTTCATCTTGAGCTGTTGATTGCGTTGCCCAATGAAGACTTTTATTTCAATCATGTACAGGGTGGTACATATCATTTTATTTCGGAATAGCCCAAAACTTCCAAACTCGGACCGAGGACATTAGGTAATGTACTACGTTAAAGAAAATTACAGTACAGATCTCGTGGTGAAATAATATCTTGACTTTAATTACATGCTGCCGCTGGGCGGCTGCAAATACGACAAAGTATACGAATTCGAGTTTTTTCACTTTGAATTGGTGTCCGTATGGTAGACACTAAAGGATAACTTTCATAGAACCTGATATGATCAAATACGTTCTCCCATGCATATTGGTTACTTTTGATATCGTTCGCTACCCTGATTCAATAACACGTGGACTTGCATTGTATTGCGGCTTGTAGCGTACGATATTCGAATATCCGTGCAATGCTGCATTTCTGCGTTTTTCTGTCTAGTGAGAACTACTGCAACCGCTTCTCTTTTCATGTGCTGCGCAGCGCCCGAATATAGCAAAAGACAAAGTATTACTGCACAATGGCATCCCGAAACTATTATTATGATATTCTCCATATCTTGATCAACTTTTAGAAGCATGGGGCAGTGAGAGTAAAAGGTTTTGTGTCACCCTGTACGTTTAGTCAGGTATAACTGACTTGTAAACACAAGACATATCACTTTTCGATTATGACTATTTGTAATCCATACGTGGCCTTGGCTTAGATTCGCAATGAATGAATTAATAAATGTGTAATATTGTCGGTACATCAAACTCATTCTGATCTTAAATAAATTCCCAGTCGGGACGAGACGTGTCTGTCTGGATATCCTAGTAAACTGAAGTCAATGAGCTATTGAATATCTACAGTGATGTCTTATCTTCCTTTCATTCGGAAACGCTACAGATGATATTATGTTCAAGGAAAGTGAGCATACAGTGTATCTATCAGAGTAATGACGAATACAAGAACAAACACTATACAAGATGAACTAGTTTAGAAATTAGTTGGGTTGTCATGTTCACTATGGCGATAACTGTATAATGAACAAGAATAAGAATACTAATTGATGAGGCACAAGTACTTTTAATAATTAGTATGAAGATATAGAGAGTAGTTAGTAAAAATTTATATTTTTATTCAATTAAACGAGTGAGTGACATTGTATGCTTAAGTTGTCAAAATGAATCTCGAAATGTACAAAGATATTTACGTCAGTATGGGATTGCGACAGGCTGAGGTGTCAATCATGTAGAATATATTAGAGGGTGCAATGAAATGAACAACGGTATATATATATATGATTCAGTAAGTCAGGTTGTCGAATATTCTGAGGCTTTGAAAAATTAACTGGATACCAAGAAAATGCTACGGAAAATTCTAGAAAAGTTAAAAATAGTATGTCAATTTCGATGCGGGGACACCAAGACTCATTAACAAGTAATTAATTATTTAGTTCCTAAAATCATATCTCATTATTTTAAGTAAAGCGTCAGTGTATTCTTGAAAAAATCAATCACAAGGTTTAAGTTTAACGTTTCAGAATTGGAAATCGTTGACATTTACAAAAATTGTAGCCTTGCACATGTCACAAGTCAAAATCATGAATGAAGATGAGTCAAGCATGTTTTCACGACTTTCATAATGTCCAGATTCTTTATTGCTTCTGGTGAAATTTGAAACGGTCTTCTGGAAAGCCATGAACGTTCATTTACAGTAATTCTCATATAAATCTACAATACATAAATGTGTTTGCAATTCAAAAATGGAAGTTTAATATTATTATAGCAATCATATAAATTAGGCGGGTATTGAGCATCAAGCAACGGAAGTATAATCAGCCATTTATGTTGTAATTGTAGAACGACTTTGGCTCACGTTTGGACCACCTAATATCCTAATTACAGAATTTATTGTCTGAACAAATTTCACACTTAAATTAAATAATATGACGAATGACAGTATTGGTGTAGTTCCACTCAAGTAAATCAGACTCAGAGGGCGTTATGTATTCTCGGTTGTATATTTGCCTAAGGAGCTTATTATGTGGATTCCAAGGTTTCACCGGCCTGTAATTTGTTAAACAATTTTGCATTTGGATATTGATCTGTCGTCAATGGTACAAAAATCCAGCGAAACATCTTCATCCCTAATATTATCCCTTAACTTAGTATTTCAAGGTAGGTATTTATTTATTACATGTTTTCTCAGATAACATTGATACGATTTATCTGTTGACAATAATTTTTGTGCGCTTTACGTCATATCTAATAAATCAACGGAAATATACGAAATGCTTGAAATTAGATCGTCTGGAGGGAAGTTTAGCTAAACTATTTAGCCGATTAATTATAAAAGCTCCAAAATCAAATCTGTTGTTATATTCTTCACGATGTGAAGCATTGCAGAAAGAAATGAATTTAAACAATAGATATGAGGAAACTCAGTCCTCTGTATTTCTGGATATTTATAACCCGTTTCCATAAGGGAATATCTATTCCGTTAACTTAAACGAATGAATTTAAATTTCATGATGCCACATTGCGGAACGTTTATAATTCTGGACGACTTAAATCGTAACAAATCAAAGTACTTAGAAACTACATCAGCTTCTGTAATTCCGAACCTATTGAATTCATTTAACATTATATTAATATATAACTCTATGTACCTATTGTAAATGATGCCTTTTAAAGCAAGTTCGGTACAAATATTAGAGTACTAATAAACTTTAAGTGCACAAAAATCATGTATCAGCTAATCATTCAAATTAATATTAATAATTAATTAATAATTATTTCAAACGGACATTGACTGTTTTTTTGGAAAATATCATGAGAATATTCTTAACAATTGCGTAAAACAAACTTTAGGTTTAGCTAACAACATTTGTCATTGGCTTTTTGCAATATCAATCAAGTCCAATTTTGTTATTAAGTACAAATAAAGGGCCAAGCTGTAGTTTTGGCTGTCAGACGGAAATCAATGAGTGACAGTCTTACCTAACAATTAGATTATTTCAGTAATTTCAGCTGAACCACGTCGCAATTCTGAGCTTTCTTCATTTTCTTTTGATCCGAACGCAAAGCAGGTGTAAAATATAAAATCAAATGTAATTTTTGTAACAATGTTATCCAAACGAGAATTGAGGTCTCTGTACGCTGTATTCAATATCTCCTGCCGCACCTGTTGTATACCATTTGATTTTTCTTATTCAAAAATAACAATGGAAATGCATATAGGTCCAACTAAATCAATAATTAAACTATGGGTCTACTTAGTTTTTGCGTTATTCAATTTAATGTATTCCTTATTTCATACGAATTGTCTACACGAGGTTTACCAAGCAGGAGGGCATTTAAGGGACCCAGGAACATTTGTTGTGAGCATTTTTGTGTACCTCTGTCGACTTCTGACAACATGGCTGGATTTCGTGTATATCTACGATCGGGAAGGAGTCGCAACATTGCTCAATCGGCAAAGTTGTATGATATCGAGACAAGGTATGGAATTTAAATATTTTGTTGTCATTGTTAGTGACCTAGACAATTAGTATTTTTATCGTCATAAATTTTGCGGGACATACGCCAAGTGTACTGAATATTTTATTACAATTTATCTGTCATTAACTGGTATTATATTCCAGTATTCCGTTTATTTATTTTAAATTTTGAATAGGTGTAAGGTATTTGCAGAAACGATGGCTTGAGCCCCGACGTCTATTGGAAACAGCATTACAAGTATTTCAACTGAGTGTGTACGGAATTGGCATTATCATACTATGTGCTTTTATAATGAAACCAAGTGCACCGTGGTATTTCTACACTCTCGTCCCGGAATCTTTCAAGAATATTTACTTGTACATAGTATTTGCAGTGCTCGAAGGATTAGTGAACTTCCAGTTGGTCAACAACTTTATCTGTGCTCTGACCATGCAATTTTTGTATTTTTTCTCAACAAACTACTGGCTGCAATTGTTACAGTAAGATGACACCATTACCTGTAATATTTAAAACTCATATTTAAATAACTTGAACAATTAATTACCAACAATTTGGATGTATAATGTGTAAAATATATTGAAAATTGAAATATTTAATAATAGCAGTTAATTTTAAGAGTTGTAAATAATAGGTTACATTGCGATACATGTTGATACCAGAACTTTGAATTTTTTACACAGGTCCCAGAAAACCACCAGTTTAATGAACATTGAAGAAAGTAAGCGTATCTATAAATGTTTGACGCTTCAGAATTTACTGCATAACAACGTTTTTGCTCGACTCTACATCCGCGGTTACTTCCTCGCTGAAATTTCGTTTATTGCTATTTCTGCCTACTGTTCTCTCCGTCTGTACCATGCCATCGAAATGCCAGTATTTCTCATGTTTCCAATAGCAGTGATCTTAATCGTTGTTCAGGTCATCGTGGTCACAACCATTCTTTCCAAAGTATACGAAATCTCACGGCAAATTGTTGAGATAACATTTATTGTAATGGTAGCAAAAGATCCGAGATGCATGGATTCAGCTCTGTCAAGGCAGAGATGGAAGAGGGAAATTTCAGCTTGCTATCCCTTAAGATCCTGGATTGGGAACTTGTACTTTATGAAGAAGAGCACAAAACTCGTTTTCCTGGGATTTATACTGAATTTAGTGATTTTTATGTTACTTTCATTTTAAGTCTCTATATGTTTGGATTTAATGCTTTTATAGTCTTATATAAGATAAATATTAAATTAGTTTTACTTTAAACTGCAAAAATGTTTCAGTTTAGATCATACTTCATGTGTCCTATGTACTAGTATGACTAAGCTCCCAAATGACAATTAGGTAGCATACATTATACATCACATCATCCCATTACTTCACCTATTCTAAAGATAAAGATAAGTGAAATTTTGCAACTAAAAACGACGGATTTATCTCAATTCTGCGTATACAATAAATTACGGAATCACGAGAATGGCAATTTCACAAATTACTTTCATCTACCTGAACGTTTCACTGTAATAGATATGTCACTGCAATACGTTGTTGAAGCTGGAATATAGTACTCATTATGTAGATAGTTTGCAATCGTGCAATTAGAAGTCAAGCGTATTATCGTTGTCTGAAAATTCAGATAAAAATATATTGTTTTTATTTTTATTTATGTAATGTAATTAATTGAATTACCACGAGTGTTTCTGGAGTTTTTGTAGTCAAGCAGCTCATATTGAATACTATTTTAGCTCAACATTTGAATATTGGGACAAAAATATTATTGTTAGGAATATGCTTGACCCTAGAATCAGTTTGAAATCCAAGCTCACGCTCGTTAACTTCACTAGTAAAATATTCACATAATATTCGGCAAAAAGAAAGAACTAGTTATAATGTAGAACAACCCTCCAGCTTACAGTAATAAAGCCTAATATTTCTCGGGTGAGTATATTCCTTCATCCTCGAAACAAAATTCTGCAAACGCTCTTGGTCACTCCGTGCGGTTACAAGGAGTCCGTTACAATAGCCATGGCGAAACCGTGCGGCTACCTCGAGCGCTTAAAAAGCGTACCTTCACTTCAACGTAATGCGGCGTTAATAGTGTTCAGTTGCAGGATTGGGCAAATAATTTTGAAAATGAGACATTAAAAAATTTCATTTCCAAATTTTTGGAGGATTTTGATTTGGCGCTGAATTTTAAGCTATTATCCGGATACATAATCCAGATTCTTTAATTTATTTCAGGATTTTCAAAATCCTTGATTTTGGAACTTTCAATTGTTCCGAACTCAATGTCATTTGGCGTAGAAACCCGAAATGATTAGGTTTATGTTGCTGCGAGCTTGTGAACAGGTGAGTATTGTTGATATAGATACAGTAGTATAGAGCAATAATGCAGACGTAAAGGTATGCAACATGTAGGCATACAAAAAAAATGCTACCCCTCTCAATCTCAAGCATTATTGCATTGCTCTGTTGAATGTGTCTTACCTGTACGTACACCTACACCTTCAGATTTCTCGTCTATTCAGCAGCCCAAGCAGAACTCAGGTAGGTATAATTTAACATCCACCCTCTCCCTCTCTATACATACATAAGCCTAATAATGCCTACCTGTTGGAATGTTTATTATTGGAATTACATATACCTATCCATCTCTACCCAGCACAAAAAATGGTACACAAAAAATCAGTTCGACATTCAACACTATGAGAAAATTCCAATAGAGCCTCGTCTTTCCGACCAAGAACCCCTTCTGTTCTGTGTTCTGTCATTTCATACTTTTTCTTACATGTAATTTTAAAATGGGTTTCAGTTATTCATGGTTAAGTTTAAGTTCCTTCTGGCTCATTATTACAGGTAAACTCAAGGTTTAATTTCAAATATTCACACGGTGTACAATTTATACAGAGATTTGATTGATTATTCAATATTTGTTGTTTGCATTTACAGGAGCAAGCTTTCCATATTTCGTTACCGGCTCAGAGGACGGGAGTCCAATTGGAAAGCTCAATGTGTATCACCATGGTGTGGGCGGAGAGGTCTTTGCTGTGAACGAGACGTCAATTTTAATTAAAGGTTTTAATTATGACGGACTGGGCAAAGATGCTTATTTTTGGGCTGGGCTCAGTGGAAGCCCTTCAGGCCAAGGATTCATTGTGCCCAATGAGAGAGGGAGGTAAGATTATGGTTTTATGTATTCATGGCATATATGTATTTCATTTCAAGGCAAGGTATAGTTTTAATATGAATCTTCCGTAAAAATTGGTAACATAATTAATGTAGGTGACATGTTTAAAGAGGAACACGGGTCACCCGTGTTTAGACGTTTCAGAGACCCTTATACGACGATTGTACGTCAATTCAGCGCCGTAACTTAGGTGCGATATATTTGAGCAACCGTCAAATTTGACAACCGTCAAAAAACTGCAGGAACTATACATAAATGTAGCAGAATTAACTGGCATGTTTAAATTATTTCAGATTTGTTGTTTTTGATTAGGACAAACGTGCTTGAAAAATATGAGGGTCGGGATATTGTTCTGACGCTACCGGATTCAAAGCGTGTCGGTGAAATTCGGTGGCTCGCTGTATTTGATCTGTCAAGACTCGTAAGCGGCAACAGAATTTAATTTCTAAATTAGTGTATAATAAATGCACAATTTTATGGAATTTTTTGAATTGATTCTACAGGTTAGTTACGGTGACGTCTACATTCCAGATGATTTTGAGCCACCTTCCGTTCATCATTTAGGCCCGCTCACGTCCCGTTCCGCAGATTCGAGCTCTGAGGATGTTGAAATTCTGGATTCGAAACGAATTCTATTTCGTGGATTTTCATTACATCGGGATGATGGACAAGGTTTGTCAAATTGTTTTTTGCACAAATCGGTACAACATTTTGCTCCAGCAGACAAACCAACAATAGTAGGTAACTCTATTTTATTTTGTAAATTAACAGAAGTGTATTTCTGGGTTGGGAAAGGACATTTACCCTCTGCACGTGGACATAGCCATGTACCAGACGAGAATGGATAGTAAGTTTAAATTACTCTAAAGTAAAAATCCACGAAACAATTTGATGCAATCTTCACTGCAATTTTTTTTTCAAGCCTGGAACCGCTCCGAATTTACAACAACGAAGACGTGGAACTCACACTACCAGGTGACCTGAAGATTGACTCAATTGATTGGATAGCTGTTTACGATGTAACTGGAAACAGACCACTTGCGTATAGCACTATACCGTCCGACACTAATGTCCCACCGAATCTGAGTTCAATTGAGGTTTATAGAGATATGAGAGATTCTGCATTTGCTTAATTCTTTTGTATTCTGAATAAAAATTAACTTTAAAATATATTTGATATTTATACTTCACTAGCTACCTATATATAATTTTATTCATATTTCAGAAATTCCAGTACAGCCTACCAAACTGTGAGCAGTTACACGCTGATTTTCAAGTCAGCTGGGATGTTATTGGACAGACAATTACTATTGAAATGATTGGAGTTATTGGTAAGAATTCTTTAATTAAATAAGACAATAATATTTAGGGTTTTCTTTTAGAGAATAATGCTGCACTGAATTTCATTTATTTTTAAATTACACGAAATCATTTGCATTGCTTTAAGAACAGGGTCTGCTCTGAGGTGCCAGCCGTCGTTTTCTCAACCTCCGCTTTCTGAACTGTCATAGCACTCTACAGATACACTGTACAAAAAGGGGGTTACCTTTGTCCAATTTGATTGAATGAACCACTTAGCATAGAAAGATGTTCATAGTGCATTGGAAAGCTAAAATATCTGGCTACCAATAAAAAATAATTTCCAAGTCGAATTGAGCAAATATGACCCCGTTTTTGTACATTGTGGCATTGGAGCTCAGAGAGTGTCATGGAAGTGTGATGAGAACAGCCGGCAATTCAAACCAGGCGTTTAGAATTTCTATCGAATTTCGATAGAGTTCCAGCAATAATTCCTAAATCAAAATATTTATAGAACCGGATGAATGGATGGGTTTTGGACTGAGCGGTTCACCGAATAAATCACAAATGATAGGGTCCGATGTGGCAGTGGGCTATTTATTTAACAATAAAGGAGCCGTATATGATCTCAATGTTGATGCTAAGACTGTTGTAAGTACAATTAGGAAGTACTTTAATAAATTACCTCCCTGAAATAATACCCGTTATATTAACTTAATTATTTATACTTTCGTTGTACAGTGCACTACTGTGTTGGATATTAAACACGGTGTATGCAAAGACGCTGATCTCTCTCGCCCTGACTCAACGCAGCTCCTCGAAGCCAGAAAAATAAATTCACTCACAGCCATTAAATTTCGACGTCAATTAACGAAATCAGATGAGAAGGATTTAGAATACACGACCACTGGACCCTTGAGCGTTATATTTGGAATAGGGAAAATGTTAAATGGAATTGAAGGAGACCTTGGTTTCCATCGCATTTGGAATAAGGCGGATAAATCCATAGATTTTAGTAAGCCAACGAGCAACTGCAAGGATTTCGTTATCATGAAACGAACTTCTGTGTAAGTAAAACATACGTTAATAGCGATAAACCGTAATACAATACATTGTTTTGATGGCAAAATAATATTAATTTGATGCATTTTTTTAAATACAGAAAACCGTGGGGTCCATTTCTAATAAACGATGGGAAGCTACGCTCATACAGCGCAAGATTAGGTCCTTCTGGAGGCGCAAGAGGTTATGAAGGAATCACTGGTAAGATTATCTATATTATTTGCGCTTATAACACGCTTAAATTAAAGGGATGTGCAGATTTATGTGATTAACTTCTGTATTCGAATCAAAGTTCAACGAAAGTGCAATTCTTATTCTCATTAGCTACTATTTTTTTCAATGTTAAATATATCACGATTAGTTTAAATTGTTTGTAATATTGATTCATTCATTATAAATGACAATGCTTTATGTACAGGTCTCCCATCTCCTGGACTAGCATGGTATATCCACGGTTACTTGGCCCCTGAGCTCCTAATGCAACGCGGGATCACATATTCATTCCGTGTCGAGGGTGGGAATAGTCCACATAACCAACAAGGCTATCATCCGCTCGTTATTTCCACAGAGGTGAGTACAAACTCATATTTTTGTGTTTTGTGTCCAAAGAAGTATGTTCTAGCACCTTGTACCCAGAAAGGTCTGATTACGTTGAACACAGTAGCCAATTAAAGTCTGGGACATTGACTCTCATTTCGTTACGAGAATTTAAACTCGAACGTGTTGCCTACGTTCGTGTTATTGTTTGAACAGCCGATCTAACCCTAAAATGCAATACAGTACAGTATATACCTAGATGACACCGTTTATTATGTCAAAATCTCAGATTCAAGGTCAGTATGTAAAACCCTGACCGTTCCTATTACACACTGACGTTTATATGGCACGTATACGGCCAGTCTCAAAAATCACAGACCACCTCTGGACCACCTCTGTTGATTTTCTTCAGAAAAATAGTATATCTATGTTACCGTCAGTTAGAAATATTTACCTTACGGCAACAGACAGCCCAGACGTGGACAGGAATTATTTACATTGACTGTAACATATGATTTAAATATTTTATTGCACCAAAAGTTAACCTGTGAAGTCTCAAGACACAGTCCGTATTTTCTGAGACACACTGTACAAAAGCACTAAACTAAGACTTATACTAATTGTCTGTAGCAAAATCAAAATAACACAAACCAACTTAATTTTGAATTTTTCTAGCCCAATGCACTAGCTACCGGCTCAGTAATACTCTCAGGTGTAGAAGTAACACGTCGTGGACTTCCGCGCCCCACAGCTGCAGGACGCCTCTGCCTCTGGATGCATACTAAAACAGATCGAAGATTGGACCCGAATTACCCAACATTTGAGAAATTCCGTAATAGCTTAAAAATTCGTTGTGAGAACGGATCAGAGCCAAGTATTCTTGAATTCACTCCCAATTCCTCCTGGCCCGATGTTGTATATTACTCCAGTTATTTCGTTCCTAACATGGGCTGGAAAATACACGTCGTTGATAATTTAGGACAACAAGTAATTAGTTCTGGAAGTGAGGGAACCGTGACAACCAGTATTTGGATTTTAAGTATTTCTTTGTATTTCTGTATACGTTTCTTGTAAACCGAATTTTTTTATAATGAGTGATTCTTTTGTAAACATAAACTCAATTTTTTTGTACTGATGATTTATAAATTCCACAGTCCGTAAGGGTATGCACACATTTAATTTTATTCGCGTCAATTCAATGCCGGCGTAGCTTTATTTGTCACTCAAGTCAATGGCAAAAGGGCGCTGAATTTTTCTGGGATTAGATCATATGACTAAAACAGAAATAGTGCCTAGGTAGATCAACAAAATGTGGGTCAGTTTTATGCGTCTCAAAACTCAAAACCCATTTAGTTGTTTTTAAGTTCAAAGAAATTCATCACATTAAATCGTCGTTTCGATTTAAGTTTTTAGTTCCACCAACTGTTGCTCACCTGTGTCATTAATAAGAAGTGGTCAAAAACAAAGTGAATAGGTGACATTTTGATAATCTAGTTTTTGGTTGTAAATGTTATAATACTATCAAAGATTCTTGAGTCGATTCAAATATATTCTAACCGGATTTCAAATTCGAGTAGATATAATTCGTTCAAGGGAGTACGAAATAACCGCTGTAGCGACGAATCAAAGATGGCCGATGATTGGCCAATTACTTATCGGCCGCGGACGCTTATCGGACTTTGCAGTAACAAATGGAATGCTGCAATAAGGAAAATTGTTCTATAATTCCAAAGGTTAGGTTAGTTGCTGGTCATTTGGGTATTTCAAAACTCTTACCTAACCTGTAACACGGATTAATCTCGTCCGCCAACGTTTTAACCTAACCGAATCTGACTAAAATCAAATTTACTTCCAATTTCTGACTTATTTCAAAAGTATTCTTTTTTATTGCAGATTCTTTTTTCCCATTGTACGTCTATATATTTCCCAAATATTAATTCGCTACTTTCATGAATTCAATTATTAATGACATTTTACAATCTGGAAATAGTGCATAAAGAATGGGAGTACTGTATGTACATATAGTATTTATTTATAAAATGCAGGTGAAATATCCAGCGACGCGCAACAGATTCTTTAAGGATACTGTGCAAATTCTCGCGCTATAGCGAATCGGATTTAATTTATGCACAACTAGCAATAAACTCGGATTTAACAATGAAATCATTCTGAACTCTCAGGCAAACCTAATCAAACCGAATAATGAAACTCCGAACGTAATCAAATGACATTTTTAATGATCAACCGTGTTCATTGAGCTCTGTTTTTCACTAATAATGCTTAATATAATAAGAATTCAGCAGTTCATATCTCCACACAGTTGTCCGATTATATGTTGTAAATAGATATTGATAGAAATGTAAGTAGAAGCAGGATAAAGCTCATGTGTTGCACTTGATCCGATCCTAGAAGAAGAAATGAAGTAATAGGCTAAAATAAGTACACATACACAACACCGTGTCCGGTCGTTTCGCCTTGTTCTTTTCGCCCCCGGTCTTTTCACCTCGTGGTCTTTTCGCCTTCCGGGTTCACGCCATTCTCCTGCCTCAGAGATCGGAAGAG
>JAQFYT010000201.1:0-32076 GCA_034694925.1 Ceratophysella denticulata
GACACCCGGGCACTTTCTTCTCCTTTTTTTACTCGGACTGAACCAGGGCAGGATCGATATAGGAACCACCCTGCTTGGCTCCTGCAACACCCGAATCCGTCCGCAACTCTCGGCACCCAATCCTACGTCCTACCTTACCTCATATACCCACCTATAGATTCAATCAGCTAGCTAGAATATTCACGCAGCTACTGACGCCAATTCGGCGGATCTATTCCACATATCCCTATGTAGACAAATTTAGATTAATTTACAAATTATACTTTATTTTGTCAAGAATTCGACTGCACAGAACAACACAGTAGAACTCGGAGACGCTCTCAATTGGGAATGTGTCACAAGGATCTAAGCAGCCGCTTATACAGACTGCTTATACAAGATATAATGCCAATTTTGCTATATTCCGATAAAAGACGCTACGGACTGCGGCAAAACGATGTTGATCCACGAAGACGTCAAGCTAGAGGAATTGCGAAATTTATACAGGGATCTCGTGGTCTGTATATGAAGCTCGTAACCGTCACCCAGTAAATGGCATTTGGTATCCAGCTGGCCTTCTGGGGTTAGGCTGACTGGTGGAACTGGACACGGTTCTACAACGGTTTATTGCGGACAAAAGAGCGTATATGGAATTGGTGTAGAATTATCGTCAAATTTCGACAATTATCATAGGGTGAATGTATTCACACTGGTAATTACGTCTACATTATTTATTTGTACTTATTTATGCTTTATTGTTCGGTGCGAGTACACTAGTATACAGGCAAGCACGGCTATTGCCTAACTTTTAATATATTTAAACTATTATTCGTGAATAAGCATTGCAATATTTATCCGTGCTTTATTGTGTGGGCCCAAACGTCCAGGAAGCACTATTGGATATCTACCATGTGCATAATTCAGTTTGGGACTAGCCCCTAGACGAGCAATTTGAAGACCATTTCTGTGGATTCGCCTGACTCAGTAATTGTTCCTATATATACCGCCGCAATGTGTTACATGCGTGCCACTACTTTTTCCATTGTAAAGTAAGCCAATTTCGCATTATCATTCGAGCGTTCAGTCTCAGTCCAACCCATTCCATCTATGACCGCTGCTATGCTGCCAAGCCGAAGTCACGCACACTGAACACTGGAACTGAGCATGAACTGCGGGATGCATATAGCCCTTAAATCGTATATTTGGATTCGGGATATATTATGACATTATAATGCCGTCCTGTTTTATGTACCCCTCCTAGCAAAGGAATTTTGATTAAAGGTAGGACATTATTGGAATTAGAATAATGGGAAGAGCAGACTTGACAACACCAAGCTTCCTAGAGCATACAGCCGGCTTCACGCGTGCGATTATTTGAGAGCTACATGCGTCAAAGAGACGCGAATACTTATATTGAACCTATCGTACTTTGCATTGTACATATCGTGAATTCAGAATTATTGTGCATTATACAAAATAATGTAGAAGAGTAGCTTGCTTGGCTTATTGTTATTTCATGGGTTCAATTAGACTGTACTGGAAGCATGAGCTGAAGCCAGACAAAATCGTGATTTAGACAGGGTGCGATACACATTCAGGGCACGCATGCATAACAAAAAATTCATGTGGGTGGACAGAATTAAGCTGAATTACAGACGAAAATTATTATATTTTTCTAATTCTGCTATGTTGATTGGTAATTATGATAAAAAGTTATTATTTCCAAACCCATAATTAAATCGATAAAGGCGCATTAAGAAATATAAAACATTTGTCTCTAAGACATGTGAATCTGTTCAACCATGGATGGGCACACGACTATCCGCCGTCCAGAGGGTCAAATCAAGAGTCCATCTATATTCTACAATTACTATACTTCCTACAGTTTTATATGTGAGCGTATCTCCGTGATGTTGTCTGATAATTGGATTCGAAACTTTAAAACTTAATAATTAACAGAAATACATTAGGATTTATTAATTCCAGAGAATGAAAATCATCGGCGTCCAAGTGTATCTGTTAAGATCAAAGTCCGAAAACAGCCAATGCAATGCCCGAAATGTATGCCGGAATACTCGAAACCCCAACCTAAAACAACATAACCTAATTATTTAAATCACAATTTATGAGCGTATTGTTGTTAGGTTAAGTTTGTTTAGAACGCTGATGTATTACATGTATTTAATTCAACGAATGTTGTTAATTTTCCGTGGCTCCTTCGGTATAATATAATCTAACAAAATGTTGTCGAAATGTGTACATTTAATTGGGAAAACTATGGCTAGGTTATAAAAGAATTAATTTGGAGCTCAGGCTAATTGCTCATTAATTTTAATATGTTATAAGAACTGTGGCCGTTTTTTAAATTCGACCAAAAGGATATTTCGTGCCATCTTTCCATCTTATTTTAAATTTTTGTTCTGAAAATCTATATGTCTTATACACAGTTATCATACGTAACTATGTATTCCGATTTCCAAAACGCTATCGTCCATCCAAATTGGTTGCAAAATAGAGACAAATTTGAAGAATTCAACTTTATCGATGTTGTGCAGGATACAAGACGCACATACCTATGTATAATGTATACGACTCTGAAACATATGTACCTACCTATGTAATTAAATAAATACCAATGTATAGAACAAACACAGATTTTCTCATTAGTCTTCTGAGCAAAGAAGAACCAAAAAAGGGGTATAATATTTATTTCATATTCGTGTTATTGCTGGACAAAAAGCGAGATCTTTCCATCCGAATTAGCATCCGAATCAAAAAATCACAGTATCAGTAACTCCGCACAGGTACGCAACATTCCCAGGTTAAAACATTCCCAAAATTAAATCCTAAACATCGTTCTTTAGCCCACCTTTAGTCATTATCCTCATGTACATACACGACTTAGTAGTACATATATCCTCCTCGAAAGAAAAAAAAACGAAAAACAACAAAAAAAATGCCTCGGTTCTACAAATAGTTGTATCCTGTCTCCTCATCAATTTCCTATTCCACTTCATCTCTCACTTCAACAAGTTAAAATCCTCTTATCACAAACATTATCACGGGGAGGAGAAGAAAAAACAAAATAATAACAACAAAACAATTCAAATAACAATTATTAACGAAACGAAACAAAAACAAATTTATAGAATACTGTAAAAGGAGATTCACTTATTGCCTCCAAATTTCCCTACTGCTAGAAATACTTATACTAAATTAATTAGGTAAACTTATGTGTAAACCACTGAATTAAAACACGCTACCAAATCGATTGGGATATCTTACACAAACAAGAAACCAAAAAATTCCACTGCCTCGACTGCGTCTCTCTCCATTATTACGTAATAAATACTTTTTGCTTTAGATTTACGTCGGGTTTATTGGGTTGGAGAAAGTTTCAAGTGGTCTATGGAAAATTATTTGGTTTTCAAATTTTGACCCTTGGTATATATTTGACCTTAATATTCACTACGTACTAATAAAGATAAACAAATAAAATACAAACAATCTTCTACAATCTTTTCAAACCAGGTCATAGGTCATTTAGAATTTTAGATACTGACAAGGCTTGCGAACCCGCGATCGCATATTTTTTTTCACACACTAATCTGCTGGTCCAAGCGGACCTATTGCAGACTTTCCCGGGCCCCGTGATCGCATCGCATGCTTATCTGCTTTGAAAATTTACCATTGGACCTGATGACATGATTTGACACCATTCGATTTCATGCAAAATTTGTTTTTCAGTATGAATACATAAGCAAAAATTAATAACAGGCCTAGATTGTACACTTTGTAATCAGTTAAACTCGTTACAGGTTGAACTTAAATAAGATATTCCAACCTTGGTCTATTTTCGTACAATGTTAAAACGTTATCAGCAATTATTTAGCAGTTGCAGGTATAAATTCAATTACAGTTATATTTTACTCGGCTCATGGTCATGGGTTATCCTTTCTCATACCAAGGGTCAAAATCTTAACGTTTCCGTTTTACAGCAAACCTTTTGACATAAAATTGCCATCAGACCACCTGAATCTTAATCCAACCGTTCAAATATGAATAAGTAATACCAGATAAAGCTAAACTATATGTATGTAGGGTTATTTTTAAAAGCTACTAATTGCAGTTTATATGTATAGGTACCATTTAACGACTTTTCTTAAATATGTACGTTGGTAGTTATAGTAGCCCATCACAATAACGAATTCCTTAATATTTAACAAAAAATGATGTGTATTAGCACGTGTATGTTCTACGGTATTCTGTCTTGTTTCCAGTTCCACAAAAAGGTACATTTCCAAATTCCAAACTTCGAACCATCGTACTCATATATAATCAAATACAATCTACTAAACGCTTTTCCATTGCCCAAAACTGCTTATTGAATTCATATTGTAAACTTAAACTAAAAATTCCATTAGAGTGGTAGTATTTAGGTAATTAATTATTACAATTATTTTAGTATAACTGTTCATAGTACAGAGGTGACATTATGACGGTATAGTTTACAAACTAGGTACATTTCACTGAGTAGATTAGGTTATGTTACATAGGTTAAGGTTAGGTGTATGTTTCCAAAGGGGGTTTATTTATCGTACATTTTCATTTTGAATTTTTCTAAACATAGATTGAAAATTAATATAGGTAATAATAATATTTAATATATGCATCAATAATAATTATAATTATACCTACAAAAATTCTTTTTTTCTCTCTGCATCATTTACAGTTATATAGGTATGTCATCTCAATCAAATCACGTTTTTTCCATTGTTTTAATATCAACGAGTCCAGCTCCCCAACAAACAGTCTCTCATCTCAACGACTAGCACTATCTAGTGACAATCACCATAAAGGGGGTTCAGTTTCCATTTTACAGACAACATTTCACAATTATTACCATTTTTTAAAAAAAAGCTTTTCTTTTTAGTTGGTACTTATTTAAAAAGACTTTGTTTTACAATAGGATTAATTTTAATTTAATTTCTAATTAAATTGTATTATTATAATTTATAGATTAATAGCTCCTTTTTTAACAAAACTTATCGTTTTTAAAAGTTTTAAAAAATCACGTGGAAAGTTTCTTCCGACGGCAGTACAGCAGCGTTCAATGTTCAATGAAACGATACTTTTTTTCATTTCGGTTCGATACCATTACAGTCTGTGTCCTAACTTGTACCGAGTTCTGTACAAGGTAGATCACACGCCGTAATAAAAATGGTACCTGCAAATCAGTTCCCCCCAAATAATTGACCTTAATCCGACGATGGTGATTCTGGTTCTCTCTCATCTTAAGTAGATACTTTTCCACACTTTTGCTAGTAGTTCGTTCTGCATTTCATTTCAGCCCATTTTCTTCCTTATTAGCAGCTTCCTTCCGTTCGTGTAATTCTTTTCCGTGGTTAAAAAATATTTTTTTAAAAAACAAACACCAAAAACAAAGGAGAGACAAATTAAAAATTGAATAATGGTTGATTCTTTTTTCTTTTCTTTTGACGTAGTTGAAATAGGTTTCATTAAAATTTCATGACTTTTTGTCTTCTTCTGGTTGGTGGCAATTTCAGTTATATATTTTTTTTCATATATTAGTCTTTTCTCATTCATTTAGTGACACCTATTCCCGTCCATTAGCGTACAGTCAAGTGCTCCCACCAGAAGACTTCGGAAAATGAGTCTTTTCATGAGCTTTCAGAATCGTTGAACGACTGAAATAGAAATAATAAAATATAGTATTAAATTAACCTATACTCCAGTTCCATTTGGTAATAATGTTAAATTAGTTTAATCCAAAATTGTCTTAAATTTTACTAGTAGATCGATAATACTTGGCGGACAGGAAAAGATAATTACATAAGCCAAGACCTACTATGTACACACAACCGCTAAGAAAATCATACAAAAATTGTAGATACGAAATTTATTCGATAAAACACACGATTTTAATTTTTCATACGAAATGTTTGATGGAGAGTGTATACCTGAAAGTCTTGCCACAAAGTCCGCAACGAAAAGGTCTTTCACCGGTATGGACCCTGGCATGGTCCTTCATGTGATGCCGGAGCTTGAATGCCTTTCCACAGAACTCACACTTGAAGGGTCGTTCCCCAGTATGGATTGGCAGGTGTTGGATGAGCTGGCTTACTTCGGGAAAAGGCTTTCCACAGAATTTACAGAGAATCCCCGCCGTTCCGTCCGCCAGTTCCTCCACGTTGTCCAGTAGGATGTGGTTCGTGTCCATGGGTGGGGAGGAGGGGGCGGAGGAGCTGGGGGCGGGCGGTGGTTCCCGCTCCGCATTGATCCCACTCCCGGCCTGGGACGAAGAACCCGGCTCGTAGAGTGCACTGTACACCGTCGGGTGGAGCACCATGATGTGGCGAGAGAGAGAGCTTTGCGAGGGAAAGTTCGTGGAGCAGTAAGGGCAGCAGTACCGGAGGCACAGGGAAGCCTGCTCCTGAAAATCAGAAACATAAATCATATCAAAATTTAAATTCACCTAATTTTTATATCATACGAGTCAAATGCTTTTAAAAATATTCATTAGAGCATTTGTGGCACGCACGAGCACGGGTGAAAGTTCTCGCTGGTGAAAGTCATGGTGAAAGTGCACTTTCTCGTAATCCTACAGATATACATAATAATTGCTACAGGAATATTTATGCCATAAAAGCTGCACGGAATTAATTTAGGTGATCTAGGAGATCTAGATGGCTTAATACGAATTATTTTTAGCGAATCAGGCTGATCTAATTAGATCATAGGATAAGCACAGTTCCAAAAACCGGAACTTATTCCTGTTAGAAAAGTAGGTATACTTGAATTCGAATTTATCCAATTTGCGGGCAGGAATAGATAGCCCAGCCTCAACACAGCATGTAAAAACACCCTTCATGCAGGTGTACTTCCACCATGATATACGTAATTTAGTTCCAGAGGTTATTCGGCGTCGCTCTCATGGGAATACTGTATTGTACTTTGTACTTCATCATACATAAGAGATTTTCTCCATATAATTCCCACACATGAATTATACTGTATTCATCAATTCGGTCAAAATCACGCAAAGAACCGCGTCTCCCCATGGCCTCATGGCATGTTTCAAGAATTATGTAAAGGTTTTTAACACGAAATTCGGAGAAATCACGCGTTCCATACTCTTTCTCACAGAGAGAGCATGGCGTGACGTCATTTAAAAATTGGAGAATACTTGATTTCAAGGAAAATCCCATTGCCTAGAGATTCGAGGTTGGAGCTCGAGTTCGTTTTTTGGAGACTACAAAGGGCGGATTCTGAGTAAGTGAGAGAGGCAGACTTGGGTCCAGACGGTTGAATAATCATTGAAGGATGTGTGATAGGAAGTGAAGGGTGCAGCTGAGTGAAGTGAATACATGTGAATATGGTGGAAATGCAGCCCACTTATGCAATCCTACTTGATCAATTCTACCAAACTTTCTCTCGCTCTACTGGAGACAATAGAGTCCTGACATCAAAGAGAAAGCTCAAAATCCAACTTTCTCTTTGAGCCCTTCAATCATCGTCTGGGCACGGGAGGAAAAAGCCTTATTTCACAATTATGGCCTCTGCACCCGCCTGGAACCGCTCACTTTGAGGCACATATGAAATTTAACATTCACTAGTTCAAGTTATGCAATAGCAAATGCACAAAGGCTTGCATAGGCAGCAGGACTTCGGGCTGGCGGAAATTTACCAAAGTTCAGTTTGACGTTTCTTTGCGAAAGTTTAAAGTGAAAGTGCCTGAATGTTCCTTGAAGGAGAAAGCACCGTTTAAATGCTACATGCTATAACATAACCAACTAATTCACCAAATTTACCCCATGTTTCTAGGCACCTAACCCAACAGATATTGTAATTTAACCTAATTCGCCGGTACCTAACCAATATTAAGTATGCATACACCAAATCTTACCTGTGGAATCGTCGTAGAATCCCTGAAATTTGATGCAAACCGTAACCGTGCCCATGAATCTATTATCTAACATAAAGAAGGCTTATTGTACAGTTTGAGCTTGACGCAGTCACGGATTCATTGCCCCCTGGTTAGGGTTACGGAAAACCGCAGAAATTCATCAACCTCAGTCCAGTAACCACCACTCTGCTAAGTTGCATCTGCCAGCATGCATGCCCAAAACTAATAACTAATTGAGACTATCGCACACCTATCTCAACTCCTGGCTGGAGTAAAATTTAATTAAAATCGTTGACGACATTCAACGGACTCAACACAAAGAAGTTGTGGTGGTGAGTGAGAGAAGTAAAATAATGCAATTTACAATTTTACACATTGTTCTTCTCTGCTCTCTCGAACATTTGTCAAAAAACTTTCTGAATGCACACGGAATGAAGTATGAGACCGTCGCCAGGGCCTCTAATTACCACATCCCACACGAATAGTGTCTCGTCTGAAGATTCGCTGTCAATTCGTCACCTTTTGTGATTTTGATTATGATATGAATTAGGTTCAAATATGAGATAGGTATGTACAATGTACAATTGAAATTCTTCAAATGACGCAGGGTTGGCTCTAAATAACGAATGTACTCTGTATTCAGAATGCATTTTGCAAAAAAAATTGATTAGACGGATGTCGAGTACATATTTAATTGAATTATTCAGTTATTCAAGATTTCCAAATGTCCATGACAAGTTCCTGGTGTACCAGCATATCTCTATTGTAAATTAATACAATCTAAAGAACCCTATAACCACAAAACCCGACAACCGACCATGATACGGATCCATCAACGTCTATATCGTATTTTCAATGCAGTAGCGGCCCCACCAACTGTCCAAGTTCCCACTCTGTACATAGAACATCAAGTGAAAGTTCTACAAGGAAGTTCTGGGCTTAATCTCACTCTTATTTGCCCAGACGAACCCAACAACTGCATCATCATCATCATCAGGAAAAAAAATTGCTGCACTTTGCACGCTCCCAACAAGCGCCTCCTCGGAAATAAGTATCGAAAAAGAAAAAAAAAGTTTGGGCAAGAGATTAGATTCTTCTTTAAGATCTCCTTCCTGAATTTCTGAACATGAAGCATGTGAGATGTGAGAAAAACGACAGAGTGCACGTCAACGGTTTTTTTTTATTTGCACAAAACCGAACCGTTTATGCTCCCTTGCCATTATGCCAATAGCATATAGGAACATATAATGTAGTAGATACAGTGGTATAGGGGAAGCCTAATAATAAAACTCAGAGGCAGATTCGCGAATTCGGGGAGCTCATGGGATGATGGGTTTCGGGGTTCCGCGAGATTGTGCAGATTTGCTCCGTACAATGTGCTAAGGCTCGAACCACGTCAATACTGCGATAAGAGCTGTTACCAAAGATGCAATGTTCATACATACATATTATTACTTATATGTACATATCTAGGAATAAAGCGGTAACGAATGATATGTACACATTACATATATGTAGCCGGTCCTATATTTGCCGATACAAATGTATCGAAATCCGAGCTTTACCGTGACACAGCTGCAGAAAAAATCAAGAATGTTGTGTGTCATAAATTCAAGTTAAACCTTTACCGTGTCAAGGTCGCAGGTCGTACTTTATGCTAATTTCTGTCACGACTGAAGTGACAATCAGTATAATTCCAAGCACTGTAACTGGGCTGACTAGGTATTCCTATTTAATTTCTGTCACGATAAACTCATGTAACTTTGTATAATTCCTGTTGCTGGAACTGGTGGTATTAACTCTGTTTAATTTTTCTCAATGTAACTGGTGTAACACTTTGATTCCTGTCACTGTAACTGGTGTAACTCTCTCTAATTCCTGTCACTGTAACTGGTGTAACTCTATATAAATTCTGTCACTAAAAACTAAAACTAATGTAACTGTGTACGCTTAAGTTTTGTCGATGTAACCAGTGTGACTGCTTGCTTTTTGTTGCTGCAGATTATATTTACTGTAATTACTGTGACCTACACGCTAATTATCTTGTAATCGAAATTCCGTTGGCAGAGTCGTTTTTAGAACACTCATGTCACTGTAATTATGGCACATGGTAGCACGGTTCACGGTCCTTATTCCATCACACTAATGACGCGCAACCTTCAGCCCTAGCGAATCGGCTCGGGAGAATCGGAGACTGCACGAACCTCACCCAACTTCTTTCACGCTGCATCCGAGTGCAGTTTATTGATCTCATGGAATGAAGGGGGGAGGGTGGGTTTCTTCTTGCAAAAAAAAAACTTTTTTTCTTACTTTTCTGCAACTTACTTACGTAGTTTGTTCAGTAACTTTGAGGTTTTTTTCCAGAGATTCAGGGCCTCGAAAATGAAATAAAAATTGAAAAGGATTTTCTTCCTTCCTCCTCCGTCATGGAGGAAATAGATAAAATGTCCTAAAAATGAAACAGAGTTCCTTTCCCCCCTCGAGGTCTATTACACAACCATTGCTGAAACGCTCCAAGTTTGCAACTTTTACAACAAAGAATGCAGTTACATTTATATTACTGGAGAGGACTTCTCATACAAGTGGGATATGGGAGAGTATTGAAGGGAATCCTGCCCTAACTTTATTTCCTTGTGTTAAAAGTAATTTTATTACACGCTGAAGGAAGCAAAGAGAAAGTAAGTCTGGGTGGGCTGAACAAAGGATTTTTTCTCAAAAATTGGAAACCTTGGATATTGAGGTTTTAGTTATGTTCAGCTTCAGCATTTTCAGCGACTTCTCTGGCAATATTTGCACATGAATAGGCCTCAGATTCTATTCTTTGACAGGGGAAGGCATCGGGTTGGACAGTGCATGAAAAATGCAACGTAAAATTGCTCTTTTGATCCTGACTTGAACTGAGCTGTGGGTATATAGATATAATGTGCGATCTACCGTTCACCAATAGTCTCAGAAAGAACTCAAATCCTTCTTTACGGTGAAAGCCTCAGGCGGTATATCAAAAGTTCTGAAGCCTTCGATGCAATGTAGATCGCGGCCAATTGTGGTCCTGAGGCTGAGCAACGTGGGCAGCAGGAAGGAAAAGGAAAGGAAGGAGAAAGTATGGATTCGGAGAAATATCTAATTCCAGACATAACTCGGGCCAGACAAAGTCATTTTATGCTACATACCTAGAGTTAAGGCGAGGCTAGACGAGGAAGGTTGGTGTAGGAAAAATCGGCTTCCACGTGCAAGTTCAAGTCGCTAGGCGCAGGCCTCACTCAACATTTCCTGCCTCAACCTCGTCCTCGTTACTCGTTTACTGCAGTGAAGTTCAGGGAGAAAGTTGAGCCTGGAGAAAGCCGGCCGGCTTTCACTCCTTCTACGCTCCGTCTGTCTCGCTCTACTCCAGGCTTAATTAAATCCATGTAATACTAATCGAGTGCCTGGCTCAAGTCGAGGCTCAGTCTTCCCAGAACTCAGGTTCACTCCCCAGACAGTTCAAATTCGTCATTTGGACAATTCCCACTCTGCCATATGAGAGTCTTCAACTGTGACTTACAAAGTCACGCAGTGTATGCAGAGATATGTATGATTGTTTTACAGGAGGGAGTGTTTCAGGCATTTTAATTGGAAATAGCCGCTCCACGAAGGATGGCACATTCCAAAACCTTACTAGCTCACCGCGTTCAGACCACCCATTTAAATCGGATCTATTTCGCTTCTCCCATTCGCAGAGATAATAAATGTGCGATCTACGAGACCAATGGTTCAACGTATCTAGAAATATAGGTGCGATCTACGAAATCACACCGTTTGTAGAGATACACCTGCGATCTGCAAGATCACACGCTCTATGCAGAGATAAAGATGCGGTCAACGAAATCGAACTGCATACATAGATATGTGTGACCTACAATTTGACCCTGCGCGTAGAGACATTGGGAGGGCGATCTGCGAGATCATAAACGTCGTGCAGATACAGAGGTAGGTGTGTAATTTACATATTCAGCAGATCACACACTACTACGTGCAGAGAAAGTTCGATCAGCGATAGCAAACACCGCCAATGAAGAAAATGTGCAATTTAGATTAGATTCAAATATCTAGCCAGAGCCTAACCAAAATGTGAATTATCTACGTAAACAGGTAGACCTAGTCACTGTGTGGTCTACAACTCCAAGATCTCATAACAGTACATAGGGTTTGAAGAGACCGAATAGGTTTACAGTACAGCCCTTTACTTTAATAAATCACCATCACAATGCTATTTAATAATGCCTTGAACATCGCAATTAGGATAAATCTTTAACGCTTCAATTCATAGTTGTCAAACTGAAATTCTGCATTCAATTTTCATTGTCGTTAAGGCGGAATGCCTTGAAAATTATTGGTTAGGGTCAAATCATCGGGAATCAAATAATGGAGTACCTACCCGTAAGCTTAGTGGGTAATCTAGAGTTGCAAATTCCACTTACCGGCGCATTGTGCTCCTCCATACTATGCTTGTCTTCCCAGTCATTTGACTCACTCTCGTCTTCCTTCTTCAATGACTGCAATAATTCAAGGAAATAAGAAATTGGATTAATCACCTCGTGCTCTTACTTATACAACCAATTAGAGTTTGTTGAACGTTCAACCAAAACACGTGCAATTTACGATAAAGATTAAATAAATACTATAAATTCTAGTTAATTCTTGGGTCAAGGTTTTCGTAGTTTGGTTTGATGATTCATAGGCATTGGAAATCGACAGTTTCTTAGACCGAAGTGTTATTTATACAATCTAGATACAATATATACGTTATCTCGTAGGTAAGCATATGCATTTTTCTTGTGCCCGCTGGAAAGATGCATTCTACATTCAAATGAAACCCCAATCAAATTAACTATGGTAGGTATCTGTATACCATTATTACCTTTATATAACTTTCTAACTTAAGTAATGGAAAAATACTGGTAAATAACATTATGAATATTAAATAGCCCCGAAATGCAGAAATCCAAGCATAATCCAAGGAACAGCTCAACAACATCTACAGCGCATATCTGCTATGAAAATTTTACTAACCCGCATCAATATCTGTGATTTTGACAAGAAGGGTCTGCTTCTGTTGTGGTACGATAAATTCCATTGTACAGGAAATTATAGTGAAAATGATTGGTACCTGCCTGCACCTACCCATCTCTAGTACAAGACAAGTTCGTATGGTCTAGACAGAACCAATTATAACTCAACTCGTTATTTAAATAAACTGAATGAGCCACGTGGCGATAAGGATTCGACCTTATAACTCATACAATATTGAAATTTATTTAGGGTTAAGACTATTCACATGTTTTGAATTTTGGCGGTGTCTCGTAATGCTATTTAATGGGAACAACATGGGGTTTTTAGGTTGTATACTAAAGAATGCATAGTCATTAACCCTGGTATGGACAGCGCTTCGCCCTTTAGCCAGCATTACAGGGATACCGCCAAAATTCAAAATATGAGAACAACCTTAAGAAAATATTAATGATTACGAATTTGCATATTACCAGTGGGCTCTGCTGCTCATCCGCCCTCGACTCCCGTTCCACACTGCTCATTTCATAGTCCCGACTGTTGTCCCGGAACAGGGTGGGTGGTCCAGCAGTCGAACCTCCATTGTTGACAATAGTCCCCGTCGTCGTCGAGTTGGTCGTGACAATGGCCGAAGTAGCATTTTTATTCTGTTCCAGAATCCTAGCCTTTTTCGAGTAAACTTGCTGAGCGGACTCTGGGAGAAGAATGGTGGGGTCAGGGAGAACTGCCCCACCACCGCTACTACTCCCACCCACACTCCCGGGCCCAAGGCCCGTGGGTGTGGTGGGCAGAAAATTGACTGGTGACCGCCGAGTCTGCGTGAGCCCAATGATTTGGAGATGGTCAGCGGCCTTGAGTAAACTCGTCATTTCATCCGACGTGACGGAGACCTGACCTCTGTATAAAATAAACATCAATGAATTTTTCGAATGGGTGTAATTAGGAGGAAAATTTAAGAGAAAGAAAAAAAATTGAGCTCATTCAATATTCACTTCACTTCTCTTATGTGCGAGGTTGATAAAGGGTCAATGCAACCATTATTATAATCTGCTCAACACATGCCAAAGCCAAAGCCACCAATACCAGCCCTACTTGATTGCAGCAGATAGCTTCGCCAATAAATAATTTTGTTTCTGGCTGGCTCAGACTATGCGGTGCGCTGTTAGAATGTAACAGCCAGTGTACCCGGACGTTTCGTATCGGTCATTTCGCCATAACCTTAAGAAGTTAGTAGATAATATATACTAATCGGTAATTTTGCCATTTCGCACTCTTATTAGACTAATAGGATACGATTCGACCATTCCGGATTGGTCATTTAGCTTCGGCTATGAATTTTACAAATCGGCAAATGCGCGTTAGTCAGGGACAATACGAATTAGCAATTTCACCTTCCTTTTGGTCCATACTGATTACGTTAACCCGTTTAACCATATATCCGTTGCTTGAAAACTAATTATACTAATAATCGACAGATAAAACTTCGATAAAACAAAATATCATTCGTCGTATTAGTATTAAATCGAAGTGTTCAAGGCGAAATGGCATTAACCCTGGAGCTAATCAATAGTCCATACAAAAGAAAATACTGTCTGGTTCTGGGCTTGGGTTTATGTTGCTGAATGCTGACAAGGTGAAGCATATGAGTTACTAAAAGAACCTACCAAAGGATGCCGGTTCTAAATAAGTAAGGAGAAGGATGTTGCAAGCAAAAACTTTATTTTTATTCCAATAAATGTAATGCATTTAAAGACCGAATTCAATAAACAGGAAACAGCTATGCTGGATTGGAACAGGATATAAAGGATACAGGAGTCATTATTAAATTTAAGCCAGTAGGTCTGCGTCTAATAAGCGGAAGGAAGGAAGAAAGGTGAATAATGGGTTTTACATAACAAAAATTAGGTTAGTCTTTTTACAGAGTAAATCCGATTTTCAGCCCACACAAACACCAGATCAGACATCCCAGATTATGGAGAAAATCCTATATGAAAGCTTTTATTATGCATTTATCTATGGAGAAATTCCTGGAATTTTTAGGGTAAAAAATTGAATTTACGCCTGCCTTCCTTCCTCTTGCTCACTTTAAGGATTGAATTGAATTACAGGGCTTGGCGTTGTCAGCCTGCTATTCATTCACTTCATACTACAATAATATGCATGGACTTATTATGAAACGAAGTGTTGAACCGTATCATTCATGATATGTATCATGCTACCAATTAGCCAGCGGAAGGATTTGGTTTCAATTTAAAATTTTAACGTTTAAGATCATAATTAGCTTCACCTTAAAAATCATAAGTGCTATTCGATATACTTTTGATATTGTGCATTCAGAGAATTCCAAGCTCAATAAGACGCTCGACATGTCGTCGTCTTATCAAAATCTGCCCGACTGCCCGTACAGTAATCTTATCCGCATTTCCTCCCAATTACGCTTGAACATTGACACGTGGAGGCCATAGTACGAATGAAGATTCGAGATTCGAGTATGAGTCTACTGGACATAACACATAGAATTGCAAATTATTCGTGCAAATTGCAACCCGACCCCTACGTACAGGAAAATAATGAAGTCAAAATTATTTTGCTATGTCCGGTGGCATGGTATATGATGAGCCCGGGCACAACATATATTCATTTAATGAAGGGAAATACAAACAGCTCTATATATGCAGGTATGCAAGCCCGTCTGAGTTTTTGCGAGAAGAAAGAGCAAATGTATGTAGCTATATTCAATTCCAGGTATACTATGCTATGCCGGGAAGAAGTCAGACAGACATTCGCGAAAAAAAAGTCGATAAAAGTTTAATCAAGGGGGTATCAATAATGGATTGTAAATGGGAACTGAACGCCGGTCCTACCTTTACATGCATGTCCGTCCAACAGTATCTACATACGTGTTTCCATACCCTTAAAACCCTTACCATCTTATATGCAATATCTAATGCACTTTAAAAAATATAAAATTCTTGCCATGCATATCTATATTTACAATTCATGAGATTCTTTTGGTATTTTTTTTGTTTTTGAATTAAACTAAGTAGGTATAGGTAAGCCATAGTCATAAGCCAAACCGGTGGTCGCTATTAATAACCCTGCATTGTGTTAAATTAGTAATAAGTACGGGGATGCGGCATATGGCAACAAGCTTGGGCAGGGTGGGGAAACGAAGGTCAGGTCAGAGGTAGGTACCGAGCACGAAATGCCAAATATGTCCATGCCAACTAGGCTTACCTGTACATGAACGTTACGAGCATCTTGAGAGTTGAGTAGGAGACGTCCTGCAGAATAATAATGGGGTTGGGATGCTGAGAATGAGCCTGAAGGAGTGAACGAAAGTACGGAGAATTTGCAGATAATACAACCCGGTGGACTTGAACCTGTTCCGATGGGCTAACGACCTGGAGAAAGGTAGACAAATTAGAAATTTTAGATGAAAGCTCAATTAGAAGAACCTGCAATACAATAGAAGCAGGACATTTTTCCAAATTGTCGAAATTGAACAACAATATGGAAGCCTGAATGAAAGGCAAAATTTATCTGGCAAATTTCTTATAAATCCATCTGGATTAATTGAATTTCTTCGAAAATTTCAAATGGCGTGCAAACAGTATTTAAACTTCGAATTCGTGAATCTAACTTGGATTTAGAAAAATTCTCTGCGCGGGATACATCTAACCTTCCTATTTTGTTAAAAGTTAAAACTTTCACCGTCCGCAGCAAAAAAAAAACTATAAATTAGAAATTGAACCCTTAAATGTCCCCAACTTACCAGAGTACAATCAGTCAACGACTCTTCCGCCAAAAGAGTCCAGAGTGAGTCCACGACGACCCGATTGAAGTCATCCCAATGGACATTGAAGAGACTCTCAGGACTACAGGCGGCGGAAGAGCTGGGCACGTCCATCCGTCGAAAATGACCCATCAAAGGGTTATTCATGTTTGACCCTATGTTGGTGGTTTAGTGAGAGAGAGCGTCGGAGGAAGCCGAGGTGTCCAGGCCTCTGCTACGCCTTCGCTCTCAAGAAAAAAAAAGAAGAAGAAATAGAGACGGTGTAAGTCTGCTCGGCGTGAAGGTCAGGCGGCTGGAGTACTGGAGTATCTTTTCCTTTCCGACCTCGACCCTGATCCAAATATAGGAAAGTGTTCCGCTCTCTTCGAGCCTTGCGGAGCGAATGAGAGAAAGTTGGGTCGGGGACAGCGGTGAAAAGGGCTCGCTTTCACCATGCACCACTTGCACCGTTTCCTATACTGCTTTCTCCATGCAACCCTAAGCACGAGGGTTAGCTACTCTCCTACTCCAGGGTAGCTCTGTCCGTAGCACTGTTCTTCAGAATCCGTGATTCTTAACTGCTACCCATCCAGTAGCAGTCTGTAGTAGCCTCGCGGGGCGGCAGCGGCGGGGTGGGGGTGTTGAGGCTAGGCGTCTCGGCGCGGACCAAAACCGCTCTCCGTCCGTGTCCGTCGCTCAAACACTCGGCCAGGTCTCTTCAATACAAAACTGCAGTACACCGAGAGTATCTCCATGTAATATAGTTGTGGGTACTATTATGTAGCCCAGTCGTCTGGGGGAAGGATGCTGAAGGCAGACTGAGTGGCTGTGCTAAACTCTGGTCTCCTAGTTCCTTTTCGGCTGGTAGTGTGCTGAGTGGCTCGCCGATACTGGCTGGCCTGGCTGCGGGCTTATTACCAATAAGGTGGAAGGGAGCACATTTGGATAATGCTGGCTGGTTGAGTCGTTTTATGGAGCGCCCTGGCCATGTATATTCTCTTCCACATTGCATTATGGGTTGTGTAACCGAGGAGAGGGATTTTAGACATGGGAAATAATCGTCTAGACGCTCCTATGCGTCCGTTCGATACGCATCATCCCAAAACGAAGTAGCAGCACCACCAGCAGTTAGCGAAAACGGGAGAGAGATTCAGAGTCAAGCCTAATGCCAAACTCCGCGGGTGTGCCGTGTACCCAGGGTCCAAATTGTACTAATGCCACGACCACCGCCACAGAAACCCCGAACTTAAAGTCCAGCCCGGCCCTAAAATGTACGAATAAATATATAATAAAAATTGCATCGCATGCGTAGGTATAGCCCCCCCCCCCCAGACGGGGCGTCCGCAGAAAAAAAACGGCTCGGCTGGCCTGGCTCTTTGGCTCTTGTTTGAAGGTCAGGCTAACCTAGAGACAGAGAGGGGTGGAGGGGGACGGCCATAGAGGAGGTGTGTGCGAAATTCTACTTTTTTTTGTGTGTGCCTGGCTGGCTGCTGGCTCTCTCGGCTTTTCTGCACGAGGCCCATCAAGGTTACTTCTATGCACAATAGGAGAGAGATTGCGGAGTTGCCAGCCACATTGCAGATCACTGAGAGCTAAAATCTCTCTCTAGCTAGCTAGCTAGGAGCTAGGACTCTAGAATTCTAGTCTGGGTCGAATACGAACGAGGGGCCTCAGGTTCCCATGCGTGACACTCAGAAAAAATCTCTCAGATGAGATCTCCCGGTAGTAAGCGTAGACCTACGTTTGGATCATGGATATAAAAATCTACGCCCTACTGGCTCAAGGACTCAAACTACGCACTTCCCTACGACCAAAAAGATTCTAGACAAAGCTATATTTATAACCTTAACTGGCTTGGTGCTTGGTATGATGGCTTGTGCGAGCCCCAGAATTTCCTCATAGTTAATAGGCCCATTAGCAAAGGCTATACTCGGCTTCGCATCTCGCATGATGTTGATTACGGCTTACGGCTCCAATAAGCTCAAGTTCATTACGTTACGTCTCTGATTATGATTACCTACACCACTAACCAAACCAGCGTATAATACAGAGTTGCATAGGGGTTTTATAATGCCAAAAATGCAACTTTTATAAGTTATTACTGTGCATGGATGGATCTTGGTTTGGTTTTTGGTTTGGGGGACGGACGGACGGACGCCGGGAGCCGGAGGACGATGGACGAATGGTTAACAACGTTCAACGTCAAGTTTTAGGTGAGGGCCTCAATAGTGCATAACATGAAACACCTTGGAGTCTTGTAACATCTACCTAGTTTGGAATTTTTGCAAGGCGGAGAGGGAGTGTATGTATAGATGAGAGAGAATTGAAGAATATAAAAAAAATCAGCGTGTGGATTGGCATACAACTACGGTGTTATTGAACTTTTACTACTTGCAGAAAATTCATGGCTTTTTCTTTAAAGTTGCAATGCATCTTTTCTTTCCTTGAGGCTGAACCGGATCCCGTCATCAATTATTTGGGATAGGAACCGGGGCCAACTACGCAGAGTCGATGTCTGTCCCGTCCGTCTTCGTCCGCATCGGCATTTTCTGTTGTCTCCAACATGATTGCGTGGTGGTGGTGGTAAAAGAGCGTTTCGTCGAGGAAAATTTAACCTGAACTTTCACCGGTACAAGTTTGCCGTTTAGGGTTATTATAAGTTTGGATTATGGTGCTTAATGCTTTAGTCCTAATTAAATAGATCTGTGCTTCAACGGCTCGCTGGTTCGAGATCGCCGTTTAGTGATACGTAAAGGTTTATAGTTTTCATTTTTTATACGGAATTAAATAGATAATGCTCTGTTGAAGTTGATGTTTATTCCCTGGAGTGGTCTGCAATAGGCCCGCTTGAGACTCAGCTAGCAGCAACAACATTGGGCGAGAGACCGTGGTTTATCGAAGCGACTTGTTCATATGGAAAACTGCTTTTCGCAAATGTGGTATCTACCGTACTGACATGACACTGACCTGGCAGGCGAACTGGTTCAAATTGAGTCCGTCCGTGTGTCAGAGTGTCAAATATCCGGCTACTGATTGAGCATGAGCATTCCGAATGATTTCTCGTACGTGGCAGTGCAAAACCCGATAGGAATTTCACAGTTAGATTAGTAATACCTCCACCTACGCAGAATTGAACTAGGTAAAACATACATAGTTTGTGTATTTCGCAAAAAAATGCAGTTTACGCACACTTGACTCCGATAGGAAGCCGGAGTGACGATGAGTACAAAAGTACACTCAAATCAACCCCATGCCACTGTGCACACGCTCTATACGCTCTCAATTGCATGGATCTTATCTAATGTATCATGTGCAAAAAAGTTAAACTAAACATAGTTTAGGCTAGGCCGGCACTTCATAGACTAAACTATACCATACCAGGAATTGGTAATATAAATACAAAATCTACCCGCAATTGCAAATTATATAAGTAAATATTAGAATGGCAATTGGCAATACCAGTACCAGTGACAGGCCAGCAAGTTTATAGTATACTTTTTTGTCGATACACAGTATACTACGACTGTTTATCATAAACATAAATACCTACTGCGTTATTTTGAGTCTGACCTGACGCTGACGAGCCTGTTTTGCCTCCAGCAACCCAGCACACCATGTAGTCTTTATCTAACATAAACCACAACGCACAGGTCCAAATCAAGTTATAATTTCGTCGTTTGGGTATATACCGTGATAATGTTAAAAAAGCCTGATGCAAATAAACACAATGTACATCTGACCATTCGTATATTTAGTTGAGAATTTTCTGCGGAGAACCACACACACGCTCAGCATAGCATATAGGCTTGATAGTCGTATATAAAAACTATAGGCCCGTCGTCCTTAGAATCGAGTTTCACATTCGCACATAAAATGAATTCGCATGCATTTTTTTGTGTATCTATGTGTGTGTGCAAAAATGCGGTGTGTGAAATAATACTGCATAATATATCTAGGCATGTAGGTATAAGGTAAAGATAATAGAAGTATTGGGTATGAGTTTCCACGAGACGAGACAGTTGTTGAGCCGAAAGCCTGTAAAACCAAAGGGAGCCTTGACTCCAATTCCAATTTGCGAAAAAGACGGACACAATGAAAGGCAGGTTTTTATAGGTACATGGTACGAATATTTGCACATTGGACAGGACAGGCCTATGTCCCATCGTGTATCGTGTCCATCCATTTAGATATGAACTTCTGGCTGTTGTGCGTGGGATTTTAGCATTTTTGCTGCAGTAAGGCCTTCGAATCTTCTGCGGTTCGTTAGGCCATCTCGAGAGCGAGGACACAATGTTTTTGAGTCATAGCGTTAGCGTTCGCGAATCCGCTCCTGAATGTGAGGCATGTAAATTGTAAATGCATTTTCAGTTCTGGTCTGTTGAGTACTGAACACTCATTCACCACGCCATGCACTCACCTGTCCTTACCTAGGTAATCTCAGTATACAATGGATTGACTACAATGTGCAATTCGTGGTCTGGTCTAGCTACAAATACATGTATGAAAAATCTTTGTGAGACCTGCAGACCGTGAACAAATGAAATGCAGCAGCCTTCAACATATGAACATGAGATGTGCGTAAAATGCAGTTGGAGGCGAGATTGGTAGAGATTGAAGGTTTGGTGAAGATCTGGCAGATGGATACGCTAGTACGCCGAATTGTTTCTCTACCAAACGAGCACTATAATAATACCTATGTAAATAATTTTAAAGTAGAACAGATCTGCATTTGGTGCCAGATAAAATTTCGAGTATCTGCCTATTTAAAATTATTTATTACGGTAGCTTCATGAATTTGATTAATAATTCGGATACGAAATCTGAGAAAACCATGTACATACTGGACAGTCTCCTCCGTCACGGAAATGCGTGGATTACCTTATGATATGACAATGGATAATGAAATGAACTCCCGTAGAGCGAGACCGTCAAACTAAATATAATAAATTTAAAATCTATATATAACTTTAATTTTTTTATTTAAGCCGGAATCAAACTGCTCAAATATTGAAAACATTTAAACTAGTGTAAAAACTTCATTCAGAATTTCAATTATGTGTTACATACATACAATTACTTTTTGTCTAAAGCGAATTTCCGTACGACCGTGCGAATGTAATTTTTGGTATTGTCTAACAGCTCATTGAACCGGGATTAAGTTATGCTGTAATTTGTACGACAATAGAATTTATATGCACAATTCCGCTTTGTTTGTTTGTAACACATCCGTCAACCGTCTGAATAATTAACACATTCTTTCATAAACTCCGAGTTTGCAGCATAATAAAAGCGTCAAATTCGAACGGAGACGAGACGTAACCCCGCCAAAGATTTCAGGAATTTGGACTATAATGTTATTTGGGTCTTGCGAAAAGCTAAATCTGCGATTTACCGGACGTAGAACACATGCAAAGTCTATAAATATGACACTTGTTTTAGTTGTCTTCCGTAAATAGAAGTAAAGTGGTTATATCGAGCTAGAGCATAAGGTAGGGTAGGTTTAGTAAAATGTTCTTGGCGGGCATTTATTGAATTTGTAGACATTTTAAGGTCTTCAGGCGGTGGTAGATCACACATGCAGACGGTACATGATGCATTCTATGCATACATGCGTTAATTCACCTTAACCGCCGAGACCCAATTGACCGCGAATTTGTAGGGATGTATTGTCTGGTTATGTTATTGTATTCCTTGTAATAGAGAAAGTTGTTGATTTCCTTTTCCCATACCGTCTTGACCTCTTGTATTTCTGACTTACTGACTTGACTTGACAGCTCACGTTGAGGTCTGACTGAAGAAACTGGATGAGGTGCGGAGGCGTACAACGTGAGCGTCTCTCCTACCTATGTACTATTCCTCTCGTTACGGTATGGGGCAATCCCAGTAGACGACCGGCTCTCGAAATCTGAATTACATAGTATTCCAATTTATTTTAATTACTTGCTCAATCCTCTGTTTTGGGAAGACAGGAATTATTGGTGTCAATTTTGCCCTTTGGTCATATAAACATGTGTTATATTCGTGTATTAGTAAAAAAAAGAGATTACCTGCTGTGTGCCCTAGTCTTCTCGTTACAGTTTTCAGTTTCGTAATACAGGACGAAGTATGAGGTGAATGATTTACGAGTCGTTTTACGATCTTTAATGAAGACGGAATGGATTACTCAATAATTGTTTTTCTAGAGACTTCTCGTTTGAAGATGTTAATGTAGTGTTTAGGAATCTTCTTGTTTAGGTATATACTAGTAGTTACTTTTGTTAACCTGCAGAGTGTTTCTGGAATATCAAAATACTTGTGACTCTTTTTCATGTTTTCTCATAACCGTATTACATAACCAATTAACGAAATAAATATTCAGATGATCAAAAATGACAGATTTCTGATTTCTCTCAATTCGTGAAATCGGTTATAAGCTTTTCTAGCTTATAGCTACATAAACGGACGCATTGATTCTATAATACAATTTCTCGGCCTGACAAAGCCTAACGCTTAGAAGACTGAATTTAGTTTATTATAGAATGTATTTGTCGACATTGGAGCTACACTTTAGTGATGTGACAGTATTAGAGCTATTCCAGATTAAATATAATTGGCGTTTAATTTAATTGTTTTAAAATTGAATACAGAATATACTTTGTAAAACTAGTAAAAGTAAATCTGAGCCCGAAATCGCCCATTGGCCGAAACGAAAAAATGACCACAGTTCGAAATAATATATTGAAATTAATGCGGCAAGTAGACTGTGCTCCATATAACATATAATTTCTTACGTAACCTAATTTAAGTTAACCAAGCCAGCTATTCCCATTTTAATAATGTTAGGCTAGAGTTTATTAGACTGTCAAGACAAATTATCAAACTTTGCTTAACAAAATAAAAGAACCGTAGTTCTAACCTAACCTAACAAACTTATCTCATAAATTGTGATTAAATTAAGCTATGTTATGTTAGGTAGGGTTTTTTAGTATCGTACCTTCCAAACATACATATTTCGGGCATTGGCTATTGTATGGTTTGGTTTTCGGGCGCCAGATCCTAGTCCGTAGTAACATTAGTTATGTCTAAACTTTCTTTACAAATTACACGAAACCAATAGCATAACCATGGTTATGCTATTGCCAGCTAAAGAAACGGACGGGACTACAATCTCCTGCTTGACTCATGACAGCTTTTTTTTTAAAATTGTTATCATTCATATCTTTTTGCGTTCGTGATATGTTAACGAATCTATTCAACATTATTATAATATGACTATCACCGTGTTCTTGTATTTCTTTTAATTCTCATCAAATAAAGCAACAGGTACCTGATACTTACTCTCTACGAGTTTAGTACCTATTTTTATGCGCAACTGCACGCCGGCGGCATGTTTTCTCGAACGGCGGGTTCCCGCGAATGGCGGGTTCCCGCGAACGGCCAATTAATGGCATATGAGGAGCCGATAAATGGTATGCCATTTAATGGATATTTACTTCCACTAAAAGGTATATCACTGAATGTCCACAGAACATATACCAATCATTTGCCAGCAACGGCGGCCAGCCAAAAATATACCAATGGTATCCCCTCACTTATCCACCAGTGGTGTCATTCCAGTAGCCAGTAAACAGCGAGTGGGAGGTATACCTTTGGTGGGCACCTTTACTCGCCAACGTATGCTGATTTTTCCCATTCGCGGCATACGTTGGCACAAAAGTTAACATTACAAAGGTATACCTTTCGACTTGTGCCGACTCTATGCCAACTCGATCCTACGGGCCACTTCTAACTCGTTAAAAAAAGGTAGCCAAAAGCTAACTAGCAGACTGTCAGCAATGAACGAAATGCTTAATACTGAATCCCTTGGAAGCTTTGAATAGAAGCTGGAGACCAGTTTTGTGATTTCTACATTGGTTCGCACGGGCGGAGAGAGCTGTTGGGAAGGACCAGGGGGGAAGTGAAGAAGAAAGAGAGGCAGAGCGTTCCGTTCCGATGAATGAATGGATCAAGTCGTTGTGAGAATAGACAATGACCAGACTCAAGACGCCTGGCCCGTAGTTCAAAGACGCCACGGAATGCTCATCACGTTCCCACTGTTTTATTCCTTCTTTCTTCCACCAAGACAGCCCTTCCCCGTCAACTTAAAACATCAAATCGCCCTTCCCTTTCTTCTTCTTTCTCTCAACTCGCCTTTCTCCAGTTCCGCATCAATAGTCACTCCAAAAGGTAAATATACACTACCCAAGCCAATTTCTCCTTCTTTTCTCCACGCACGCCACACGCCGCAAACGTCACAATCACCACGCTCAGGCACCCACGCCTTCTAGTCAGGGAGCATGACGCGCTTCTCGCTGTCTAATGGGATGCAGTTCCATGATTCAATTTAGGGGTAGGTATGGAAAAGGTTCCGTTTATTTTTAATTAACGCAAATAACTTCACCCTGGATTAAGACAAGAAAATTGAACAATTAATGTTTAGTGTCGAAGAGTTACTATCCTGATACAACTTAAGCTTATTAAGCAAATCAAATCGCCAACACAAGGCTGGAATATTTTATTTATTCAATCTTTACTCTATAAACCATGCGCAAGTCATACATTAAGTTTTTGTCTGTGTAATGTGCATTCGGCTATAATCAAAGGGTGTCATTAAATAGTGTAATAAATTAATGGTGGATATGCTTAATTGTGATTTCCGTTCTTAGCTGGTTTATTCGCGAATTCGGTAAAAAGCCGCTTCGCAAATACTAATGTTCTGAACATATATCGAAGCAGCTTACCGCTATCAGTTGTATGTTGAATTATAATAACCTGTCTCGGGAAAATTTTTTATTTAGTAAACAATTAGATAAGTGGCAGTAATCTAATAGTACATTTGTTTATGAATCAATATTTTCCTGCTCTAATTTAAACAAGTTTTGCCCTAAGCCGAAATCGGTATTTTAGGTTGTTCATTAATTCCATTAAAATTACGGTATTTACGTGATTTATGCTAAGAGAGGTCCGGATAGGTTAGGATGAGTGTATTCAGGTTAGGTTAAGTTTAAAAAACCGAATACAGATGAAAACGTAGTTTTTCTTAGGACAAAACTTGTCAAAAAGTTTAAGCCAAAGCTTGTTTAAATTAGGGCATTTGAATTGACACCCTTTGTTTATTCATGAGTAAAAAATCATTTTTAAGCATGATCTATACCAAATCACAGCTTAATTTTAATAAGTAAAAGTAAAAATGACTCGTAAGTAACGCTGTGTACAGTAAATAGTGTAAACCTCACATCTTCAAATCGACCCAAAGCCTGATTTCTTAGATTCTTGGGATTGGACCAAAGGATCTTCCCATTCCAATCCTTCCCCAAACTTGGTTTGTGGTGATCGTAACTTTTTGTACGAAAGGTATCCGATGGAACCGTAATTGAGTCCATTGATCATGCCAAAGCACTAGGAATTCAGTAAACATGTTGATTATTAAGTGGTAGTGACGTTCTATTTGCGCACTACCTACGTAGCCTTACAATTTACAATTAAATTTAAACATGTGACCAGCACCGGTTGTGGAGCCCCTATCTGTTACCTTGAATATCTATTTGAATTGCTGGAACCTTAGTTACTTACGTAAATTAAACTACCTCTCCTGCGATACCAGAGAACTTATCTAATCATAGACAAATGTCAAAACAGTATAAATTCGTAATAATGTACTTACAGCAGCTAGGACTCTTTCGTCGTTCAAACTCTCTAGTGGATCGGGTCTATCAATGGCAGCTGACAACATAAACATCCCGCTTATGAGTACCACCGGGCAACTCAGGACATGAAACCATGTGTCCTGTGGAATCGAAGTGATTTAGGTTTCTCTAATCTTGTTCGCTTTTCTAAAATACACATATATTGTAGAATATGCAACTTACAAAATATTTTAGTCGGAGATTGTTATTAGATATCATATGTAGGAGATGAGCAATTAGAAGGAGAAACGAGCACATAAAAGTGAATACGACGATTGTGCAAAAGAAAACTTCCTCAGAGTACAGGGTGGAGTACGAATGCGATGTTAGGATGAGAACTGTCATTCCAAGTGCCTATAGAAATATGTACATATAAATATTCCTATTATTCCATTGTTAAAGAACCGTCAGTACGCAGGTGAAGATGAGGCTCACCACTCACCACTGACGAGAAACGGTGCAAAAGTATTGCAAATTCTTGGGAGCAATAGCAGTCCAACATTGTATTTCGCGACAAGTAACAAATAATATTACGGACACAAGCCACAACGAATTAATATTATCCGTGAAAAACGGAGTAGTACTGAGAATGTTTATCAAATGAATTTTTGAAGCAATTGCTCATTGGCATATAACAATTGCTTTGCAATCACCAATTCGTTTATCATATATATTTTCACGTAGCAGCACAGCAGTCGGCAAACAGAGATAACGAAACTGCTAAAAATTGATAACACTAGATTTCATGCTGACATTGTCATCTGCCTGGTCAATAGTCAATTGTTTTGTGAGTATTTCATAGGCTGATGTTTCCATTTTAAATCCGTGAAATTGTTGCACGGATACAGAATTTCAGTGATGGTTGATGGCTCGGGGCGGAAAGTTTGTATATGTATAAAGCCGGTGCATCTTGAAGCTTTAACTCTCGAGGAGATGGTCCCAAAATAAATCGGAAAGTACGACAAAATACAAATAGACATTGCATTCCACGTAATGCGTGGAGAACTGAATTGAAGTTCGCTACTGAAATATTAATGAGTTTCGTCTGGGTGAATTCGAATTCTAAATATAGGCGTCTGGGGACTCACAATGCAAAATTACGTGTCCTTCCGAGAACAAAATCTCGTCAAATCACACCAGCAAGCACGACAAGGAACAAGCAGCAGCAGCAGCAGCCATGTAGGAAATAGGCTCCGCTTCAGTTTTCTCATCCGAAAAAACACTACCAATGTATCTTCTTCGTACAATGTAACAACAAACGGACATGGCTCCAGAATAGAAAACACATCCTGATTTTTCCTTTTCCCAGATGTGTCTCAATTTCCAGTGTACAGCGAAAGGTCTCGGTCTCACTGTTTTATTTTGCAGTTACCTAGACTTTTCGGGCAACGTACCACGTTCCGGTACATCATAGGTTGTAGGGAATGTGTTTCTGTACATTTGTCTAAACAAATTCTAAAAAATAGATGCAGTTGGACACTGATTATTTTCAGCATCGATCTGTTTCGAGCGTTTCAAGAACACATTTTGGAAGGGAAGACGCTCCACTTCAGTTTCTACAGGTAGGAATAGCTGCAGTTAGTCTTAAAACCGGCTTGCAACAGTTTGGATTTTGGACAATTTAGTCAATGTTCTAAATTACCGTGCATTACGCGTTCAATCAGATTCGAATCATTGTATTCGGATATTGGCTCCCGTAGTACCCCACCCCGTGATGCAATTTAGACTCAAGTGCAGTTCTTGTTCCAAAGGCTCTTCAGAGGAGGGGTCTCTACTAGTGGCTTCTGAGACCGTCAGATGTATGTGATGTAATAGTCACTTTACTGCACTTTTCTATGGGCTCTGGACTCTGGACCCCTGCAATTTAATCTGTTGTCATGTGTCTCGCTCATGCCGCCACTTCCCGTTCTTTTATTAGATTTGCAACTCTATCAAGCTGTTTCAGGTTGGCGAATGGCGACGGAAAAAGAGGAGAGAAGGAAATGTCCACTTTACGATTTACGACAAGCATTTTATTAAGATCAGCCGACATCTGGAAAACCTTGAAATGCTATCTTGATCTTGATCGTGGAGCCTCCACAATGTGTAGCCTTTACTGTATAAAGTTTCTACCTTCTTCAGAATGACCGAAGAAGCTCATTGGCTTTTACTGCGCGGAATTCCGGCTTCGTTATTCTGCTGTAAATGGTTAAATGAAAATAGAAACTTAGCGTATACTTAGTTTTGAATATGATCAACGTAACAACTCAAGATCAGAATTTTAAAAATTACTATATTTATCTTGAAACTAAGAACGGAGTACAGAAATAGAGATATGTATGTGTCTACCTAACCGGATGAGACTCCAAGTTCCGAATATTTTCGTTACTTAACTTTATTACGTTTTATGCTTCCCGCAAGATTACATTTATTCCTAAATGTATGGTTAGAACACCTCCACCCACTCCATCGTCAATCTTTCCTAATCCTCGTCAACAAAATATTAAGCAGTTAATGGTCGTCCAAGAGCTGTGCATGATACGCCGTATTCCAGATCGGATTTACAACTTGGCGACACTCTCAGGTGGGCTTACGGCTGATAATAAATACTCATTTTAAGTCTCAAGGATAGCGAGCCTTCTTCGTGCCCATCGACATGCTGGCATTTGTTGATGACAGGGAAAAGAAGTAAGAAAGTACCGAGAATAAAAAGCATAAGTGGGATTTGTGACGAGAAGTTTGAAGAAGGATCAGGGTGGGTCCGTCTTGGCACGCGAAAGAGAGCATGCCGCGTCTGGGTTTTCCCCTCGCAACTTCTTGAAGACACCAGGGGGATGCATGTAATGACACACGTCCAAGAACGTCGTCTGAATTTTTATCGTCTGGGTCATTAACGTTGGATCTTTGGAGGATTTTCGGGTTCTTTTTTCCCCCAGCTTCACCGTAGGACATTTTCCTCCCTCCTCCGTCCGCAATGCACCACCCGAATGAATAAACCGCAAATCTTATGGCGTGGAGAAAACTAGGGAACAACTATGGGCTTGCCTACACAAAATCTTTGAGGCTTTGGGGCAAACGTTCAAACCTCTTCAGTTCTACACATGCTCTTACGTCGTTTTTTCAAGACTCAGTCACCCGACCTGAATACAAAGAAGGGGTTACGAACGGTAATTCATCAGGGTCTCTGATATAATTACCCCTGTAATTTGTCAGCAATTTGTTTTCAAACACTAATTTCCTTGAAAAAAAATCGTGATTTCTAAAACCCAGGGTGTATCAATCATGAGAATTACTATACATAGTGTAAATTATGATGTTGACAAGGCCTACGGGTTAGACACACATTCTTCGAGTCTAATGGAACCATGAATCTTCATGTAATTTATGAAGGGTTTTCCCAAGTTCAAAGTTTCAAGTGCTACTCATGGTAAACCCGTTAGAGGCTTCCACTTCGGAGAAGATCTATTGGCTCAGCCTATATTTACTTCTTGAGACAATTCAGTTCGCTTTAGTGTGTACGGTGGTGGATGTCCAAAGGGATTGTAAGGTTTAATCTTAAAAAACGGAGAAAGTGGAGAGGACAGGCAAGGGTTGGTGGTGGAGCATTTCTCTGCTCCAACGCCAAGTCGGAGCCTTCTGTTCCCATAACATGCTGTTATTTTAGTCAACTACTTTTTCATAGAGATTTCGACACTGGGGAAAGAATGCATGTCTGTCGGATGGCGGAGAAAGAACAATGGGCCGAGCACAGCTGGTTCCTTTTCCCGTTCCTTCTTGATCACATCACTTTCTTTTCTTCGCTTTCGTCCTTTCAGCCGCCGCTGTTGGATGAGGCCAAGTCGTGTTTAAGTGAATGAGTCTTGTTGAAACCTCGCCGTGGAGAACAACCTTTGATAAGGAAAGAAGAAGAGTGGTGTGAACTTCACTTCAAGTCGAATTTAATTTAGCTTTGACAGGAATTGATGACCGGGTTTCTTAAGGACCAAGATTCTGCCCTCTATTTTTCCATGAAACCTTAACGCTTGATCTTTTTCCGCAGTGTCGCCGGAGGACATTGAGGCTGAAATCATTTCAATCGCGTCACTCAATATCCATTGTTGCTCAAGCCTAGAAAGTATTCTGAATTTGCTTTAATTACTCAATCAGCCCGAAAACTTTCTAAAAATTGAAATCTCAGCTATTTGATCTGCGTTTTTTAACGATAATTATGCGATTGCAGCTAAATGTAAACCGTTCAAAGATTTCTTATCTTCTGCTTCATTCAATGCAACATTCTAGAGAACTGTGTGTGCAATTATTGGAAAACTTTGTGCAAAGTATTTGCGTATACCCTATAAGAAACCTCAGTTCAACCAATTTCAATACGGATGTTTGTAGTTTATGTCTGTCGCTTGTTTTAAAGATGATAGGATAAAATACCACGTTTTCGATCCCAGTCTGAGTCGCGCACTAAAAAATCAGGACTCGCAAATTAAAATCGTGTTATCAGTCAGAATATCAACGAAGACGACTAAATAATTTCCAAGTTTAAACATTCCGGTTACTGTGAAAATGTATTTATCCAACCAATTCTCGTGATATTTTTGGAGATACAAATATGACACAAAACTTCTTTCAAATTTAATATAAGTTTTAAGTTCATATCGTGCGGTGTCACGATGATCAAACTTGATTCGGAAACTTCAGAACATGAAAGCGTACTTTAGCTTAAATAGTTTAATTAACAATTCATCATTAATTAGTGTCAGTCTTGGAGTGGGAACTTTAGAGCGGATATTGCACTACTGACTGGAGATGATTTGGACGAGAGGGCTATGAGCTATGTATGATTAGGGCTGGAGAGAGACAGAAGGGTGAGAAGTGTGAAGGAACAATGCAGAAGAAGTGGTAGGGGGAGAAAGGAATAAATTGTATCACTCATGCCTTATCTAATATAATTCACCCAGCCTAGCACAACGCCAGGAAAAATGATAATGATATACACTTGACGCACAACAAGAAAAAACTTTAATGTCTCCGCCGAGTGAGCTGATTCTCATTTTTATTGTTGTGGGGTGATCAGGAGTTATATGACTTGAGACCTCTTAAAAAGGAGCTTATGCTGTGGTCTCCTCGAAAGCACAACAAGATTAATTTCAAGCCATAAACTTAATGGATTTTAACACTCGTTCTTTATTCCTTGTTTTATTTTGAAATCCAAAGATTAATCGACGGAATGGGATACATTAAGTTCATGCTCTGTTGAAATCAACATGGAATCATAAATTACGGGCTGTACTTCTACTGCCGTCGCGTCGTTTCTGGGATTTCGAATTTTGACTCCTGGTTTAACCCAAGATGGGTCAAGTCCTGTTCTTTCTGGATTTCCAGGAAAACCAAGCCAAAATCCTTTAGCCACCTTGGTTTAACCTCATCTGCATTTATTATTAAGCACCCGATGGCCTTTAAAGGGGTTTAAAGATTGCCTAGGTTCTCTAATTGCCCAAAAATATACCCATTGGTATATTGCTATTCAAGCTTTTTGGACACTTTAAAAATTACTTCCCAAGTTAAAAGTCATGACCTTGTTGAAAGAAACCGTAAACAGCAGGGGGAACATTTAAGGTTTTGTTTTAGTAGTTTTATTTCCCCAGTTCTCGCTCTAGGTTATTGAGACCGAGTAAAAT
>JAQFYT010000202.1:0-32049 GCA_034694925.1 Ceratophysella denticulata
ATGCCTTGATGGTTGCCATTTCCGAGCGCACCTTGTGGTGGGAGATGGAACAGATGCCCTTTTAAGTTCCTCTTAAACGCACACGCACAATTAATTTTCCTTTAGCACGGACGGTTGTTTATTGACTTTTCCTCAAAAGATTACAAACAATAAATCAGCACCTATCAAATATGTTTGACTTTTGGAATCATCAAAAATATGGGGAAAATGACACTCAACCTAGTTTATGACGAAATCTTCTCACGCAAGCACGCACCGCCTAAATCTTCCAAAACACTAAATTAGTCTTAGCGATAAAGTCTGAATATCGTAAACGCTTTAAGAGAAAAAAATTAGACGTTCATCCAGCCTTAGGACACAAACAAGGCTCATCTCACACCAGACAAATGACTCAACTCTTGACATAAGTCACATTCCCGATAGGTTAGATACACTAAAGACCACACTTCACTGGAACCAGGCTTACATAATTATTTACTAGTCTGACTGGAGGCTCCTAAACTAAACCCTGAATACTCCGTTGGAGTAAAAAAAATTAAATGTATTTGTGTAAAACACATTTCCGACTTAAGAAGTGATGAAATGACCCGGCACGAAACTTCGAACCCATTCCATCACATTCCTCGCTAATCTTCTCACACATTCGAATTCCAACAGAGCTCAAATACATAGGGAAGACGGAAGTAATTTAAAAATGAAAGAAAGAAAAAAAAGCGAAAGTGTGTCTTCAAGCCAAGCCAGAAGAACTTCGCTTTGGACCAAGAGCAAAGAGAACATACGGTTACATTGAACTAGCTAAACACAGAGAGTGAAATTGCCAAAAATACTATTTTCTCTACTACTCTCTTGTAGGTTCTCAATTCCACGTGCGTTAATAGTTCCAAATGTCCAATTTATAACTCTTGTTCCGCTGCCAAAATGAAATGAGATCTTTTTCATACTATTTTACACCCGTTTCCACCATTTATGACATGTGGTAGCGTGAGTCAAAGGTTCAAAGAAACTGAAATACGAAATAAGAAATACGTTCTAGTAGAACGATATTTCGGAAGTTAAGTATCCAGTGGTAGGATGTTCCCTTGTTCCGTATTTCGCATTTACTCTTATCAGACGCCCAACAAACGAGCAGTTGATCGTTCCTCATAAACTCATAATTCAGTCCAAAAAGATTAAAGGAATATTTTAATTTCATAATCTCAAAGCGCTTTAACAACGAGCGACGGTATGGAACATATAAATGCAAAACTTCCCTTTGAGGCTTATGCGACGCGAGACGCGAATCCCGGCCTGGCCTGAATTACGAATACTCCCGTATGAAGTTACATAAGACAGGAAAGATTAGCATCAAAAGAAGTGGTTAATTAAATCTGAAACTATAAATAAAACCCTTCCAGTAAATGAAAATGATAACACCTGGGATGGGCTGAGAAGATGGCGTGTAGCAGATTTACAGCTTCCAATCCCAACCCCCTTCTTCCTCCAAACCAAACGAAATTGAGCATAGAAGATCAAAAGAAATGTCTTTACTACATACTTCTACCTTAGAATTCCAAGCTACAAAACCGAACAGAATGGAATGCTACTGTATAAAGCCGGTATTAAAACTGAACCAAAATTCTTGCATGAAAATACATGCAGAAAATTCAACATAAAATATTAAAAAATTCCGTTATTTTCGGCGCGTTTAAAGCTTTAAGGGAGAAGAATAATCCAACATTTAATGTTCCAAAACACAATTTACAACCCCTTCCCTGTCTAATTTGAAAATGCATTAGACATACTCAAAGATTCAATTAAGCGCCACGTTATTCCATCGTATAAAATACCTACCAAACACGCCCAAAACGAAGCACGAAGGCTCCAGTTCAACCTCGCTCTAACGCAGAATAGACCAAAATTAAATTTTAATATTCACAACGAAGCCTCATCAAAAGTGGACACCAAGAGTAATGTAAGGTTTTCCAAAAAAGGAGTCCTGCATTCATAAAATTCTGCAGTGTGAAGCGTGTTAGCCATGGGTATAATAAAAACATTACTAAAAGACCGACTACCATAGAATGAGCACACAAGGGAGAAAGATACGGTCTGGCCTGGCCTCTTTCAAAAAATTCAAACTATGATTTTAAATCAATCATTCATTTCATCTCCTCGTCAGGTAACAACCCATGGGCTCCTGTGCGGACCTCATAATAATATTTACAACGCACAATGTGCTGAGTAACACGTGTAGAAACTAGTAATTAAGGGTCATTTCTATATAGCTCCTTGTCCGCCGCACAGACTTGTTACTCACCTTCAAATTCAAATAAAAGGCCCCAGCCAGCCAGTCTGAGCTTGAGGGCAATTATAAATTATTGTATCTAAATCTCAATGCCTAACAAGTCCATTTGAGTGGAAAAAAATGGGCCCTTCGCCCTTTAAGCCACGATATTTATAGCTCCACCTAACCCGTTTTGGAATTTTAAATGACTGTAATAAAATTCAAAGCGAGCGAGAGTTTTGTCTTAATCAATGAACCAACACCTTCAAGCTATACACTTTAAAGAATCAAAATACATTCGTAACGTTGGTTTGTATTACTGCATACTACACCAGGTTATAAAACTGAGTTCAACAGAATCATGTCAAACTTCAAACTTGAACTTTTTTTTCCACAAAACAAAGACACCCACGCGGGCCCAAAGAGTGTCTGAATACAATTACTCGGTTGTAAACCTATGCATAACGAGTCGTAACCTCTTTCTGTACAACGTACAAGAGACAAACAAACGAAAAAAAAACTGTAATTGACAAAAAAGAAATGAATTGGACAAGTTCCAAATCCCAATCTCAGACGAGAATCAAATGTCGTCATTTTTATCCGGGTGGTTTCTCAATGAATACAAGCATTTATTCTGAAATAAGCTATTTGGAATCAGGCCTATCAAATGAAAGCTAAACCACACACACGCTAATCTAGCAACTGGAACTTCCTACACAAACATAGTCCTTAATCTTAATCGTAGTGCAATATATGTGCAATAGGCGTTAGCTAAGATAGAAAAAACGGCGTCCACGTGGATGAATGCTTGTAGCACTTCACATTTTGCAGTATATAGCATAGAACGAACGAGATTGCCAAAAGCACATCCTACACTCATAATCAGTCATTAGTAGTAAAATAAACAAAAGATCTAATCTACACACGCCACACTACGGAAGAGACGTATTAACCAAAGTAACCCCACCAAGACCTATTATGCCATGCCTTTTGCACTTGATGCTTAGCTTAGCAGAAATGCGTGCATCGAGGGCGGAGAAAGTTAAGAGCCCTAAAGCCGTAGGTGTACACTGCGTAACATGATATCTGATATCTGTGTACGCATCTACGTGCGAAAATGGACAGATAAACATGTAATTTTAAGGTGCGTTTGAATTTAGAATTTGAATTCAATTTACTTCTTTACTGTAGTACTGGTAAATACTGGGTTGATGCATGGAAATTGTTTCACTCAAAGAACTCACACTTTCAGTATACTTAAAATCAAGACACAATAAGGCAATGCCCTGACAGACCAAACGAGCCTCCACCCAAAAGGGTTGGATGTTAGATCAGAATTCAAAATATGACAGAAAGTTGACAGATTTATTTGGCCTTAACTTAAGGCTTATTCCGTGACTCCCAATTATACAAGGACAAATTACACCTGACAGTAGCATCTTCTTTAAAAGGTTTCTGGATTTTTTTAAAACTTCAACTCACGCACCAAAACAAAAGGAATAATCCCACGTAGTTTGCTTACAAACTCAACCTCATATTTTACAAGACTGGGTTTCGGAGCACGTAGCTCAATGGAGTAAGCGGGTTCAAATTCAAAAGGTGAATGAATTATTGGACACCGCGACAACTGGAGTCAACCTACCGCCGTCGAAGAATCCTAAATGCAAGGAAACAAATGGACCGTGCATAAAGTGAATTCCAGCATTAGATAAGAGACAGCCATTAGTCATAAGCCTATGCGCAGAGCAGAACTTTCTCCAGACAATTAGCAGCATACGGCTCAATGCACACAATTGCTGGCATTTATGGAGACACTTCAACTTTCACATTATATTCATATTTCCATTCCAGAAAAAAAGTTGATATTGATTGACCTAAACGGAAACCCGGAATTTCTATTTATAAATCTCCTAGCCAAACATTTCGACATTAGTAGATGTAAGATATACACAGGCTGCAACAGTAATGCCGGGCTTCCGCCAGGGAGCTGCGAGAAAATCGAGCGTGAAATTAGCCCTGTGTGCTTCAATTAAATGTCAAACCACAAGGCCACAAACATGCTGGAACACTTCTGAGAACTAACGTACACTATCTTATGAACATGAATTGGTGTGACTGGTTTGGGAATTTAATCTGATTCCAGAAAAAATCCTAAATTGAGTTAATGGTTAATATATCGTCTAGTAACACGATGAACCCGTAGACACCGAAAATGTGCAAAGTAGGTCGAAAATACTATTGTACTAATCCCAAATAAGCCCATGGTATACGAATAACTCACTCATTTCATTAATGATCCAGAACTAAAAACCACGACACAGTTTGGTAACAATACAAACACAAAACACAGCACCAACTACGAGCGTCGAAGACTTATCTTGAGTAAACCGGAGCCACAAGGAGCCAAAACAGTGCTTCGAGCTAAGCACCCAAACAAACAATGACTGAAGAGTTTCTGGGAGCACTAGACTGGGGTTTGTCGCCTTCCGAGTAATAATAAAAAAGGATCTCCTTCTTAAACTCAAGACACGGTTACGTTACGTTATAAGAAGTTAAGCTAACTAGTTGGTCCCAAACTATAAAATGCCTACACATACACATATACACACTCAACGGAATACATAAGCAGACTACACGCGGAGTCAAAGAGAAAAGCTATTAGTGGGCCAGAAGCTCATCGTCAGTCAGCTCCGAAAAACCTTAAACTTCCGTACACAGACTCCCCAAAAACTGAGCCAAGAGAATTCAACAATCCCTTGATCGTCGTCCGATGAATTAAACATGTGGGATCGAGGCTCCTCAGTATTTCCAACCCATTATTTTTCATAACAAGATAGGGATACCCTACACCACGGCTTTAATGATGACTGACATTGGGAAATTATGTATGAGGAAACCCCTCCAAGCACCACCAACGCCAGTACAGTGTCCCTCCTAACAAATCATTAAAAGGTTGGCTTGGACTGACTTAGCTGTTGATGTCGAGCGCGGTTATTTAGGCCTCGGCCATTTCGGTGATTTCGGGGACAGAGCTAGCTCTGACAATATTAAAAGCTCGAAAATTTTATCGGAAATCGGGAAGCCCCTACACATAATAAGCATTGTAAACAAGCTCAGACAAATAGAACTGGGCAGTTTATTAGCCTTTTAAAAATTGCCTGAAGCTTGAACCCGTATCCGTATTTTAAAATTTCCAGAACGCTCATTACTTGGATAGAGTAATCCGCAAAAGAGACCAAATTGACCAAAAACAAGGCGGCAAGGTCCTGTGCCAAGACCCAGACCAACTGTCAAAGGAAGAAACGACCTGAAATCATTTCTATTGACTGTTGATTCTGTGAACCTTTCACGGAGGAACCCTCATAAAGTCAGGGTCAATATGCGAGAAGGATACTGTATCTGAATACAATTATTGGCATGCATGCTGGAGGAACCCTGAGATGAGAGAGACTGAAACCCTTGGAGTCCATAGACCCTGAAACATGCTTGGGATGAGCAAATAGGGAGCACATTTTCATGAATACATATACCTTAACGATATTTCTTAAACGGAATACTAAATAGGTCCAGCATAAATTAATTAATATCGGACGAAATTCAATACATCCTCTCTCCAGGAACACCCTGTCAAACAATATAGAAACCGTACTAATGGTGACTAAACCCACTATTATTAAATGAAATGAAACATGTGTGTGGATAGGGAAGGGGGATTAGGAGGAGACTTAGTGAGGTTACTCGTCTTGTCAGGTTCCGTTTATGTGTAGGTTTTCTCGGTAATGCAATACAAACAATCCGTAAGTATAACCAACCAGTTGGTCAACTGATATACCCAGGTGCCGATAATAGAGAGTGTGCGATTTCTAAACGCTAACGCTAAACGTTAAAATGCAAACGCTAAATTTAGCGTTCATGTGCCTAAACGGTGTTCTTAAATCTCGAATTTAGCGTATGGTTTGAAACGCTAAAAAGTATGTGCTTAAAAGTAGTAAGGGTGTCTCTTTCGGTGCAGCACAGAGTGGGAATTTCAAATTTAGCTACATCGTTTTTAAGGTTTAGTGTTTGCGTTTGAAAATCGCACACCCTCTAATGACAGAGACGCGGAGAGAAGTCTAATGACTCCCCAATAATCACCAACTATGTTGTATTTTGTATTTCACTAACTCATGTAAATACTACAACAGTACATGATGGCTTGAATTTTGAATACTCATTCATCCGAGTCAATCAAAGGCTTAAGGCTTATATGTTTTGTGCAAAATTCACTAACTGTTCATGGAAGGATACCTAGGATGTAGTACTGCCAGGAGCAAGTTAACAACCAAAGGTTTAATGACGGCTTTCCTCGTTGCCCATATTTGGGTCCCTTGACAAGGAAATCAATCCAATTTCCAATTCCTTTCAGTTTCAAGATCTTCTATTTGGTCTCACGTACAGCGAACATGAACCCAAATGTACAAAATCATTTACTATCAATTCATAGCAATAAATAATAAATCGTGCGTACTTCAAAAGATTTTAAAATCTACAAACCTCCAGACGCACAGACAGTGCTTGCAGGAACGATAAATCTGTAATGACAGAGTAAAACGTTTTACACCAGACGCGATGCGCTGCCGGCGACATCCCAAATTATCGACGAAAGCAATTTTTACCCCCAGACCCAGAAGTAGCGCGGCACAGTACAAATTGCAAAAGGAAATTCAAAATACAAATAAAAACTCATCGATGAGAGATCGTACAAATTATTAGTTCCTATTTTTCGATTATTGATTATATTTGCAACTGCCTTTAATCAGACAGTCCCGCAATTACTCTTTAGTAAAACTCTGATATCAACAAACGCCTTGAAAACACAAATTCGCACCGCCTAGCTCCTCACTCTAAATAATTTATTTGCAAAACAAAATAAATAAAACAATCAGACATTGCTTCAACTTGCTAATTTCTGAGATGTCAGCAAACCTTTATAATTCATTAAATCAACATTTGCATATTGCACAATAGTAATCCCGTACATCCGGTTTCTCAGTCGTGAGTCGTGACCGTCTAAATGTATGTTTAATTGAAATTGATAGTTATGTCATACAACTTCTTATCGCGCAGTTCTATTTACTGTACAGATTGCTTCTCCTATGCCCACGTTCACCCACCCTCGCTCAAGTTAGTCAATGAAACTTAATATGTAAAAACTGTAATATTAACCGTACTATCTATATAATATAAAACTAATAAGCATATAAAATATTTATTATAATTCTTCTCTTATGAAGCAACATGAGGACTGACGACGCGAGCGTCAGCATCAGCTTTTCTTCCATTCGTCTCGCTTGTCAACACGTGTCATCAAAGTTCAGAAAACCATGAAACTGGGAGAAGTGTTGATGGTGATTCACATTAGTTTATGCCGGGTGCCGAGCTGTCTGTTTCAATTTTCTAATTCACATTTCTCAAACCCTCTATTATCCCTATTCAGGATTTGAATTCTCTCTACGGAATCTCTGGCCCATGCCCGCCGGATACCTTCTTTTACCCTAAACCCTAACTGCACAGTAATGAGTGACAACTTCCATACATGTACGTACAGCACACAGCAGTCTGCTCAACCATGAATCATGTCTTCCCAAAACAAGTACGGTATAAACAATTTTGAATAAAAATGCAACATTTTTCTGGAAAAGCAATGACAATAGCCAGAATTTTCTCCTTGTTCTTCGTTAGTTAACGCTATCTAACTCACTGACAGCCATTAATCTTTGTGCGTGAAGATGAGAAGACGCCTTTGATTAAAAAAAATAGAAACATGCACAAAATAATTTTTTAATGTCATTCATATATTCCATCTTGCCTGCAAAAGTTCAATGTGAAATTCTCATACGATGAGATAATCTCTCACATGTGGTTCCCAGTCACATCAAAAATTAAGAGTAGTAGGTATTAGGCAGAGTTAACTGAACAGTAGCTGCGGAATTCGAGATGTACGAATACGAAGAATCTTTTTGCCATTTCCTGGTCTACTTTTTGCAATAAACAAATACTATTATGAATATTTACTCCTACTCATAAACTCTTACCGCCTGTTAAAATTCCAAATCCCACATGAGAGAAAATCCAAAGGAAGAAAATTTGAGAAAAAAAAACTCGTCAGGGATGAAAAATACGACTTGACATAAAAACCGTCAACTCGTTCAAAGCGGTAAATACTCTACAGACAGAGCTCAAAGTCTCTATGTACTATACTCTGTAATTTAATACATTTCACCGCTAAATAGCTCTGAGGCCTCTCAAAATCCATGCCAGGCAATCTTATGAAATTCAATGAATTATAACGCCTTCCTCCAAAAAAGAGTGATAAGGGACATTAGGATAATTCCTTAATAGAGAAGTCAAACTAGTTTTAATCTTAATCGTATTAGCTCACACACGTGAGTCTATGTGGTTGCGGATGAATAAAAGCCCCGGCTTCTTGAAGTTATTATGTGTTCAACCGTAACCGTGCGTGAATAATCGCATAACAATACATACATAGAAGGAATCAACGTAGACTAAGCTCTAAGCTTTGTCAACAGACAATCGGACCGCTAAATAAGACAGAACAGAAGTTACTTAAGTTGAAAGCCTTGGAATCTACCATAGCGGACGATTTACTTAAAAAAACTTATTAAAAGCTATTATAAATAATTCTTATAAGATGCTTACCTGTTTCTCTTGCGTGTAGAATCGTACGGCGGAGTCCACGAGACGCCGTCTTTGTTGAACACGGGAGGCAAAATTCCGAACAACTGAGTCTAGCTCATGAGCCACTGCATAAATTTCGTCAGCATTACACTCTCCAGTCCTTGCCAACTCCTCAGCAGCAATGAGCAACTTCTCAGTATTCGTATAAGTATTCTGCACAAGAGCATATGAAAAAATTCAAACAAAAATTGTTATCATTTCTATCCAAAAAGAAAATTATTGCTATTCACCACCAATCAAAAGTTCTTTTGAATTAATACTCCTTTCTTCCTGTGCTTGATCTCGAAATAGATTTGCAAATGTTGTTATAACACACTTCAACATTTCCAAATTCTCTAACAATGACGTGTATAAGGTAGGTATGTCGTATGTCTTAACTTAACAGAACAACGGCATTTAGGAACACTTCCTTAAACTGAAGATGAGCCATAGCAATAAAACTCACTTGAGCTTAATCAGAACTTCAATGTCACTATTCACTATACATTCACAGACCAGAAGATGTTTCAGGATTTGAAATGTATTGCTCACTCAAAATTAGCTGACCTTATAACCTGGACATTTCAATTTTCAATGGACCTCCGCAAATTAAATTATTAGATATATGTGCCCATCCCTGACATTTAAATTTAAAACCACACTATGCACTTTAATTCCTCAGTAAGTAATTCAACTCTAATTGAGGAATAACATGTTAATTGAGTGAGCACACTCAAAATCACACGTGGCGTGGTTCCAAGACTCAATAGTCAACTAAAAGCATCAAGATTCTTAAGCTCTGTCAAGGAGCATCTTCTTCTTCTTTATCATCTCAAAGAAGTAATGTAATAAGTATGTAGCCAGTAGTTTCCATAGTTCAGCAGGGTGTCCACGTTCAGCTACTACTGTATCGTGAAGTTTACTCAAGAAACTCAACATGTTTCATGTTTTACGTCATTTCACAGGTCTTCTGCCTCTCCTTGTCCATATCATTGATCAGATCTTCTACACTGTACACCGGCCTACTACTGTGTGCAGGTCTTATCCTTTAAATTATAAAATAGGCCGGTCCTATCATTAAAGATTACAATGTGCACATTCCTTCCCGTACCATAACCCGTTTATTTATTGTATTATGTTATTAAATAATTGGAAATTCGCTTATCATGAATCGGGATGGAGCGTAAGTACAATATTTGGCTACCGAAACAATTTGGTCGTATTACGGATTAGCAAATTATGTTTATATGCAAAAAGAAACCCATCATAGTCATGTTTTCACGATATCATGATAATAAAATGTAATAATCTTAAGTACATAGTTCGATCCCTCAATTCAAAAATGCTTTTCTGCAAATAATTACATTCGTAAAACAACCATCTTAATTCTACTGGGCTTGCCGTGTCACAGTCATGGGCATTGCCCATTGTCCCATTTAAATGTATTACTTACAAAACCACATTTCTATGAGATTCCACATCTCAATGATAATAGGTCGTGTTCCCTTATTGTATTTGAATAAAGCCAGGTAAATTGTAAAAAGTACCTATCCGTATAGCTCATGAATACAAATGTCACAATTAAAGAAAAACGTATTCGTTAGAGCAGAAAACGTGACGGAGACACACATAAGATTGCAATCTTTTCATGTACCTACCTAGGTTACCTTTTGTCAAAGTGTCTAATAATCGTAGATTACCTGGTGGGGCACATAATAACAAATTAACAATATAGAGAAGAGATCCAGTATGTTAGCACAAGTCTATTCCATTTACTAACATGCGTAAAGTTCACACTTCTCCTGTGTATGAAGTGTTACTGCGTTCTCTCAGGTATCAAGGCTTCATAAAAATCTGCCTGACAACAGCTTGGAACCTGAAGGGTGGACTGGACAAATTTTGAAAAACAAAAATGTGCCTGAAAAGGTTATCATTCCACAATGATTCTACTGCGATTTATTTGGCCCTGGCTCTGACATGGACATTTGAACATCTAAAACTACTGACAAGGAATTGATCATTTTATAAGCCCCCTCTGGTTCAAACAAGACAATAAGTCCGAAATATTGATGTTAAGTTATCCAGCACGCATACCTACCTCGTTTCTCATCTTAGAGTGTGACCCTAAGCCGTGCATCCGCTATGATAAGAAATGGAATGTCAATATTTAAGTTTCTGCCCAGAAAGAACATGTCAAAGTGTGTCGACTGTACAAAGGTTCAGTAAAACCGCTTTTACAATTACCTAATAACGTGTATTGTCTTTTGTTTTCTTGAAATTTAAACTCTACGACATAAAATTCTCAACAAAATCCATGACATCCGTCTACAACAGTTAATGCTATAAAACAGTGATCATCTTCAACTCCAAAGGTAGTAAAACAAACAAAATTCAGGAAAGATAAGGTAATCCCAAAGAAGTTTATAGCTTCAACACAAGACTATAATATGGGACTCGAGACGAAGACTAATGCCTAACAACTATTGCCTTGTGTCTGGTCTGCGGTCAAGATCAAGTAAATAAATCATCCGAATTCCATCTTCTAAATAATTCTAACTCAACGGCTGCTGCTGCTGCGGAGAAGGATGTTAACCACACGTAATCAAACAAATATAAAAAAATTAGGTAAATAATCCTAATCCAATCAAGTCCATATTAGGAAAAAAACTACAAAATAGACGGATATAGCTTTATTTGAACGAGTAGTAAGTAGCGTCCGTCCGTCGGTAGTTTACACAAAATAACTAAATACGCAGGTGCTTCTACAGGCGCGTCCCAGTCCAGCACAGTTAAATACGTATATTTACAATTTCCTCGTTTGCTTCGTTGAATTTTGGGTGGCCTAAAATGGTATGCATATTAAATGTATAACATATTTCCTTCCTGCATAGATAGTCAAACTTCAAAAATTCAAATTGATGTGACATAATTTGTCAACTGAATCCATGTTCCGTCTACCCATGTTGTAAAAATATGAAAAAAGAACTATGTAGTCAACACAATTTATTAATACTCAGCGGAAGTCAAATACCTCGAATGAACTCGTTCATTAGTTCTGCCACGACTGTCATTCTATTTTATAAACAAATTAAAGCTCGAAGCGTTGACATGTTTTCTGGTGCATGTCAGTGGAAAGTTTACTGTTTCAGTATATCATAATCTTAACTTAAACAGTTTGTGATTTACATCGACTGCTGTGCAGGAAACTGTTTTGCTTAACTTTTGAAGTAAGTTACATAAAGGCGGAAAGAACGTCTTTAGTCTGAGCAGAAATATGAATCAAGTCATAGAATTGAAGCCTTAAAAATATTATAACATTTTACATATAAAGACTAATGAATCCAATGAAACGGAGCAATAACCTGAAATGATAAATAACGATAACGAGATAATCTCTGTAAGCACAGCACGGTACTTCGAGTCATTAAAATGCAGATGATGCATCAAAATTATGTAATTGACTTTGCAGGTGTGCGGATTTAAAATTGCAGATGGGTCTACAAGTTTCCTTTCCGATACACACACACGTATCGTCCATAAAAGCCAGACCAAAGATACATTTAAGGAAGGATGCCTTCACCAAAATCAGCTAATCAAGGTGCGCCCATCACCTTCAATTTAATCCCTAATGGCAAAACAGAGTTGAAGTTCAGTTATGTGACGGAATGCTGTGTAATATAATACAAGGCATCAAGTCAGCGAGTGGCCGAGTTTTGATCTAAACAGCAAGAGCTCAGGAGCAACAATGAAATGCCGGTCAATCATCAGTCGGAGATGAGTCGCGGTTTTGCATTGCACAAAAAATTGGTTCATGGTCGGCTCTATTCTAATACTACTGCACGTTTACGTTTAATCTAGATTAGATTCTACCCCCTATAATTCATTCACAATTCGTTTAATTTTTTATGTGTACCCCCTTCCCATTTTAATTTTAACCTAAATAGGACGCAATTTTCCTAGAAACTAACACGTGAGTTCAATACCACAACCGTAAACCGGAATTTCTTTGAAACTGCATTTGTGATCGGAAAGCCATCTATTATTTATGTCATACTATTATGGTTTATGGTTCTCCCAAACAATAAATATCAGTCCAAAAACGTGCTAAAGATTCAATCAGTAGCGATGATGGTTGAAAGTTGAAATTCGTTGAAACGCATACATTTGTCAGAATATCTGTCCTCAAATTGGTCAATGGTGGATTATTTAGGAAAATTCAAATAAAATCGCTTCTTACCTGAACAACTTTTTCAAAATTGTCTTGACTCTTCTGGCAAGCATATGCTTTCTGTAAATTCCGTCCTACACCAATACTTTTACATAAAAACTGCTCTCCATGTTTTTCCAACCAGTCAAGCACCTGTAAAAACAATTGAAAAATCATGAACACGGCTGGTCACGATTTGAGAGAATCGTCGAGTCTCATAGTCATTCAAACGAGAATTCACGATCATGAATCATGAGATCGAAATTGGATCCCATTATGCATTGTTAAGCCATTATTTATTTCGCAAACTTGAGCAGCTCAGGTGGCGAGATAAGTATATACCTAACCACTACTGACCACTTAAACCATTTCAGACTAATACGGGAAAGTGTAATATTTATACGATATCCGTGCACACGTTGAATTATACGTTGAATTCAATGGCAATTCATATCGTGATCACAACAGGATTGTCTGTTGGTGCAACGAATAATAATAAAAATCAGAAACCCTCAGTCAAGTCGTGCATAATCGTGAAATAAATAGTGCAAATCATCAAAACATTGGTTTTAGTGTAAAGATAATACACCAAAGCCAAAAAGCACTCAGGGTCTGCATTCAAATACCTTGGGTTCAGGTCACTAATTGTAAAACAAGTAAGTGACTAAAATATTTCCCGTTTTTCAACCTAATCTTCAAGAGAAGGTTGTCGAGATAATCACATCCATTTTAGGATTTCAGTAACTACAAGTTCATTAGCAAAGCAATTCCTTCTCGACTCGAGTACAGAGTAGGCCCCCCAAAAGATAAAACAAAATGGCATGTATTTATCCTTAATGAGCACAATTTGACAGAAGATAGAAAGCTAGGTAAGCAACTTTTTGCAAATGCAAGTAAATTAACACAGCTTATTTACTAGCTTAATCAGTAGGTGCGGTAAGGGGAGCGCAAGTTCATTCTGATATCTTTTGGTTTTTACGGACCCAGCACAGTTGAATCAAAGAACAATATTCTGACCGAATAATCGAAATGAAAATCGAGCTGTTGCAGGAAATATATATACATGCAACATAATGCGCATCGCGAGTCTGTGAATTATATTAATAATGGCAGATTAGTATAACACTATCAGAACTAAACTACATCTTTTAACATTTCCCTTTCCGTTATAATCATATACAATTCTAGACAATAGATTTTACTTACTCAGACTACTGACGATTCTGAACAGTTCTGGATCCGGATAAAAATTGACTAAAATTATAGATATAAAAATATAACAACAAAACTAGAACAAACCTGTTTCACATCTTCTTTGAACAGTTTCAGGGCAAGTCGCTGATGCAGCTTCACTTTTTTCGAAGTCCATTTCTGTTCGAGAGTACGGTGCCTGGCGAGAATCTCATGAATAACATCGAGCACGTGCTTAGCCCCAGATGAATAGTCAGCTGCCGGATCAGAATTTCTGGCCAGTCGTCCCATTTCGTCAAGTTGCTGCAATAAAATTAGTTTTATACGAATTAATAAAGCTTGGCCAAAGAGGTATTTGGAGTTAATATTAAAATCACACTTACATGCTTGTGAGCCAATATTTCCATCCCAGGTTGATTGCATACATGGACCAAATGATCGAGTTGATACAGTAATTTCTTACTTGTACTATGTACCTAGAAATACGAAATACGGAATTAGCTTAAATGCATTATTTAATGGAAACTTAAACAGTAGAAATACTGTGTTTCAGACTTTGGCCAGATAGACTTCCGCAGCATCAAAACTTGGCATTATGACAGAAGGTGGCTGCATAGAAAGAGAACCCAAAACACAATACAGGAATGTCAAAGATTAAATTCACCACCACAATACATACTACAATTACAAATTACATTGTTAAAGTTATTAAAGAAGCTGATCAACTCAAACACCAAAGTTACTTAAATATTACATACGTATTATTAATCAAAAATATTAAATAGAACTACAAACTTGTCTTGTAATTTAGACTTATTTACAGAAGCGAGCTAGATTTCCAAACAAGTACTGCCAAAAGAGGTAAAATGATTTCCTCTACGCAGATGAAAGGCGAACCGTGCTTTTAAAAAGAACTACTTGTCCCACGTCTTGATTGTAAAAAATTTAATGATTTTGCCGAACAGCAAATGCAATTAAAAATTAGACTACAGCGAAATATGACGTGCAAAACTCAAGAAAAGTGGCTAGTCGGTAGGCAAGGGGAAATCAAAAGCCAGACGCCTAAATTGGATTTCAAAATACAGCCATTTATGCTCAATAGGTAATTCAATAGGAGCTTGTCAGGAATTATTAAAGTTTTCACAGCCAAGAGAATCAATTTGACAAAGTAATCAAATCATTGACTTTGCCTCTTCCCTAGCTCTACTTTGTTCTCATTTCGGGAAAAGTTTTTGACTCACTTCAGTATAGGCTTGACACATTGACTCGTAGATAGTTTGATGAGAGTGAATCGAAGTCTCGAGTACGGTAGCTTCCCCAGGAATGTTCATATTATCACAGGCTTGACTCCAACTAATAATCTTCTCAGCATACTAAAATAATATTTGGGAGATGAGAACTAGTTCGAATTCTGTGTAATGAAGGAATAAAAAAGTTTCTCGATATCAAGAAGTTTAGTATATTCATCAAACCTGCTCCGCTTTTTGATGAAAGGAAACAGATAGGGCTAATAAAGTATTTCTTTCGTCAAGTGCACACGTGAGTTCTTTCCAGGCTTGATTAATTCGGCCGGCTAGAGTTCGTATATGTTGAGCAGCATAGTGACTTGTATCCACCATGTGTGAGGCCATGGCTAGTATCCGTTTGATACTTACGAATCCATTCTGAAATCAAAAATCAATTATATTCAGCATGAATTCTATTGAAAACAGGATTGGTAGCATGTGAATTAAATTCTCTATTCTCTCCATAAATGAAAAATTACCATGAGATTCACTGTAAATTGTTCGTGGTCAGATTTGAGTCTCTTTGCAGCTTGGTACGTCTGTCCTATTTCTACATAAGTGGTTAGAAATGCATCATGGCTATGTCGTATCCAGTCCAACATCTGTAAAAACAGGAAATTACAAAATGAGGAAGTTGAATAATTGACTAAAACCGACAAACGTCGAGAGCAGGTAATGCAAAGAGCTAATCACATTACCGACATAGTGTCTACTCTCCATCAACAACCTTACACTCAATTCTGACAACAGTAAATAGAAACTTTGTTCAGCCATAGTAAAGTAAAATGAATTCACACGATGAAGTTTTGAGTACATGAATTCCATGCAAAAAATTCATTTTCTGTTTTCTCACCCTACATTAACTTTTTTGATCTGTCATCCAAAAGAAAGAGTTAACGTTTATAACTGAAAATACATGTCAGACTATCAGCTAAGTCATGTTAATCGTTAAAAGTTTTTTAACAAATCCAATCATTTATTTCATAGCCCAGATTTTTTATCTCTGTGTGTGAAACAATTCAATATTAACTTAACCTGAAAGTTTTAATCTTCACTCAATTGAGTGATGCAGCTGTTTTTATAGCACGTGTAGACATTGAAACGTCGACCGTGTGTTCGAAATACCGCTCCCGAGACATGCTCTTTATCATAAACTCATTTGCATTTTGCACGTTGATATCTCTTGGTACACTCTACTCTTATCAACAACGGAATAAGGATTTCTTTGCTGGTGCTCGTACTTTCATGCGTGTCAATAGCAAGTCTTGATCTACTATGCTGTTTCATTGGGAAAAAGAAAATTCGGCAGACTAAATGACTTCTCACTTATAAGTCTTCTATTTTGAATTATGATTGACAAGCATATAACACAGAACACAATACAAACGACCCTTATTGAAAGTACGATATATGTGTTCATTTCATTGGAGTGCCAAATTGGTTGCGCTTTTTTTACTCTTACTGAAATATAACTACTTGAAAACGGATTAGCCCACTGCTTGGATCCAAAAATAGAAACTCAGATTTGTACATCAAGAACTGTGAATATTAAACAAAGTTTTTCAGTCACAGTGACAGCATGTTCCGTATCTCACCTTCTTACAGTCTTGCTCAAAATGTCGTAATTGAAAGCACTGGTCTAGCTTGGCCTGTTTCGAATGCCAGAGCTGAAGTAATTGTTCTTTAGCACCGTGAATTTGTTCCACCATTTGCATTATTGTTGGTATGTTCGCCTGTAAACAAAGACAATCACAATCATATACGCAATCTAATCAAGTAAGGCTTTGTGAATAATTGTGCGCAGAGCAAAGACGACAGAGAGATTTTTATCAATTCACAAATCCAGCGAGTGTCGCATAAGCAGTCTCGCAATTACATGAATCGCGTGAGGACTAAGCGTGAAACATTTCAATTTCACATGCTCAAGTTATGCCCCAGAGCGATTCATAATTATTCGATGGAGCTCAAGACAAGGAAATTGAATGGGATGTACGTCTACATGAACTCTGTATGAAAACGTTTGAGTAGCATAGAATAGCCTTAGACAGTAATATCCGGCTTACCTGCATATCAGGATTAGAAACGACTGAACTTGATGAGCTGCTACGTCCCGAATATCCGGAATCATAACCTGAGCTTCCATTTCCAGTAGAATCGAAACTTAACCTGTAACCATAAATGAATAGGAAGGTAAGGTACCTAAGTATAAGTAATGCATTTAGCGCCCAGGAAATCAACAGAGTTCTCAGCCAACCCTCAGGGAATGTACCAGGTAATTGTATTTTATATAGCGATGCATCCTCTGGATATACCGTTATAATTACATTTGTTCGTTCCCTAATTTCAAGCCAATTTGCACGTGGCCACTCCTCTAATAATCAGGACAGTACCTAAGACAAGGAGACCGTGTATCTGTTCAGGCGAACGAAAGACAATATTGTGATAATTGAAGCACCCAAGTGAAGCCGGTATGAGCACAAAAAGAGGTTCACGTTGTTACAGGTGGCAGGCACCTCCTTAACTTCGCGTTACTCTTGCATCGATGATGGTATAAAAAAAATATTTTACCGTTTGAGTAAATCTTGTCCCATGGCATCCACATCATCAAAAGGTGCTCTCATAATTTTCTCCTTCATTTCGTCATGTGCTTCAATGGAGTGCTTCACAACGGCGACATCTTCAGCAAAGTCATTCCGCGTAATATCTTCTCGCCAGTCATCAAGGCGGTCTAACAAATCACTGGCTACCCATAAAAAATTCTCCAACGCCTGTAAAATACAAATTACATTACATTTGTATGTCATTTGTCACTACAATTCCTAAAAGTCAGCGTACATAAATCACGGGCATTGTACCCCAGTCAGACTGCAAGCAAGTATATTGCGTTTCACATGAAATTCAATCAGGGGTTCACGAGGGTCATAGGTTCATTCGCAGCCATTAAGTAAAGCTTTGAAAATGTTAAAGAATGCAAAGACATAAATCTATCTGATTCATCACGCTCGTCTCTGTATTTGCTGATGAGTCAGTTCATCTACAGACGGCAGAAATTACGGCTAAAGCAAAGGCATTCAATCAAAATAAATAATGACAAGGACACATAAATCATAACTTACTATTCGAGATTCAATCCATTGTTTGTGGTCATACTGAAAAGATCCTTCAAAATCCGCAGTCAGTTGCGAGATCTCAATTAATTTCAAAAGGCAGTCAATTCCGACCATGGACGTCTGTAATAAGAAAATTAAGAAACAAATTATAGAAATGGCGGTCAGTTCATTTAGCCGATCTTGGTGATTTAACTCTCAATTACGATTTAAACCCAGGTTGAGAGCGGATTACTTGAGAATAACTGCTAAATTCTTAAACAAAGTTCATTTGCTACACTTATCCAAAAACCCTAACTGAAGCGGTGTATCAATTGTCTACATGCAGAAGAAAGATATTTCAAGGTTGCATATACAAAATAGACAAAGTCTACCTAAAAACCGAATTCTATTAACGATAGACTGAAAGGAATTTTATGATTAGTGGAAGAATACATTATATGTATGTATGGATAAAATACATTCCACCATTTCAGTACTACGTGTACTACAGCGCGTGAGAGGTTCCACGGTTCATCTTATGGACTATGGACTAATTTATCGTATCATGTATTTATGATTTAATACATTCTGTAACAACATATCTAACAGCGTCATTTATCAATTCCATTGTATATGCAAGGTTTTCAATGTTATTTGGTTCCCGACACACGTGTTAATCTATATTGAGTTTTATTCTTGTTTACTCCTTCAAAAATGTCTCATCATCACAACGGCATACCATCATTTCCCGTTAAATACTTTTGTCGTGATGCCATACACGGTACCGATCAAAAAATGAGTGGCGGCGGATATCCGCCGTAGCTCCCTCACACCAGCGTCATGTTTCCGCATTCAGGTTATAAAGCAGACAGAATAAAAGGCAAAGAATTATTTTTTCGTTCTTTCAGAATCAAAGTACTCTATTCCCATGGTTTAAACAGCCAATCTGCACTCTGCACGTGCCAAACATTTGCAGGAACTTAAATATTAAAGCTGAATGAGATTTTATGAACCTGGAACGGAACGAAATCTCCGAGTGGATATTATGCAACATATGAAAACATGACATGCACTGTGTATTGTGGTGCAATTGTATGGTTGAAAAAGAAAAAGGAGAAACCAAGACATATGGCATATGGAAACGTCCTGTACGTTGAATAACCCTGGTTGAGTTATTTCTTTAAAAGGATTGATCTTTCTCTTTCTGTGTCTGAAAGCAAAGTATCGAGAGTGCTTCCAATTTTTCCTCACTTTGTAGTTTCATCCAATTGAGAAGTGAGAGTGAAAGGAAGGAAAACATATGTGAAAGGAGTGAAGGTTAAAAACCCAGGCTTCACTTCACACAGTCAGAGTCAGTGGTTCTTTTGAGAAAACAAAATCACTCATGCTAGTGTCTTCAGGGGTGAAAGAAAACATAACGGAGAGGAACATATGTATGTGCCATTGTAACTTGCGCTCTACCTTCGACGGACGACAGCGCCAGGCCAGAACTCACATGACATTGTTTCCGTGCCTGGCCCCTTCGGATTGACTTTTAGAAATTATTCGGACTAAAGGTATTCATTCTCATATTCTTAACAATTTTTATTCGGATATTTTTTTCCAGATGTCAATGTTCACTAGTTAATGGGCAGCATATGCTGCTAAAGATAGATATCTAGAACAATTAATTTTTTCAGTCGTAAACTTTGAGTACAAAGTACAGCAAGAAATGAACGGAATAAAAGATATTCCGAATACCATAATACGATTAAGGTTTAATTTTTGCAGGAAGAAGTGTTAGGTGTGAAGCAGTGGGTCATGAATCCCGGTGCTGTCGGCCCGAGGTCGAGCGCATGCTATAACAGTCCCGAAACATAATATGTACTTAATAAAAGAAAATATATATGAACTAAGGCGTAACACGTTACGTAACCTATCCTGCCAGTCCATTTATTCTCATTCGTTAGCTAGTCTTTGGACTCGAGAAAATATAATTGGATGAGGAATAGGTTTCTGATGTACATATGTGGGCTGTTTTGTTAGTTTGCTACCAGCAGAATTTAAATTACTTCCCCAAAAAAGGAATTTGGAAGCCCTTTTCCTTACCTCAAACTTGTACTTGTGGCTCCCGAGGCTCGTTCTTTGCTTTTGCCAAAAGTTGTCTGGCTTGATAATGTAGACCATGTGGACAAAGGAAGCAAAGTTCTCATTAAGGATTTTTAGGACGGGTTTCACACTGGACCAAGTTCCACCCCTCATGTCAATCACAACCGAGAATCCACGCTCTCGAGTTTCCTCACTGCAAATAAACAAAAAATTCACAAGTACTAATACTGTAAAAGTAACTATTTATTGCAAATCTAAACCCGGAATTTAAATAGGGGTCCACTTCGATACCATTAACTTAGCCCCCAATCAACAAATCGAAACAGGAAGACTGACTTTTCATTAGCTAAGACTAATTGGTTGGATTAAGTAGAGTACAATAATTAGTACCACAAAACAACCCAATGCTATGGTCACGTCACTACGCTTCCATTCATTCAAAGACAACTCAGCAGTAAATCAAAAGCCGAAATAACAAGTAATCTGTACTACTAAATACGTGATATCTACTAAGTGAACTGTTCACGTAATTAAAAAACTTGACGTTCGAGACTACGTAAACCTTGCGGCGTGAGTTGGAACTGATGCTAGTTTACTAGTTTTAGTATGATCTTAAGTGGAACTGATTCTCTTTCCCAAAAAATATATATAAATTGACTAGATGTGGTTCGTTCAAAGACACATCAATTTTCGGAGCGACGACAATTAGCGACATGGCTCAAACCTACATCCATTAATGCTTTGAAACTTAATTAGACGTAAGATGGGTATTTTGAATCTAATAACATCTGATATGGAAACGGCCGCAGACAAACCGATATGATATATCATCAAGTCAAACTTATACCTTTTCGTTCAAATGTACGATATTCTTCTCCACAAGTATCAAGATTAACACCACAGAAACTAAAGCAAAATTTGTCCATTCTGCGTACGATGTATGAGTATGATGTATGACTGTATGAACATGAGTATTCATTCAACCTACTAATATGCCCCAATTTGTTATGCCAAACCAAACAAGTCAAATTTAATCAGGCTACTTTGTCAGGTAACTCTACGCTTGAGTGAAGAACTAATACTAATATACGAAGGTTGAGATTCAAAATACATGGCGTAGGAGGCTTTCAAGAGTGAACAAATAAGGTTCAAGCACACTCCACCAATACCAATTACTTTTCATTCCAATCCAAAGAAAATCCTAGCTTTCTTCCAAAGCCACCATTCCAAATTCCAAGACCATGGCCGGAAGTAATCTGAGGGTGTTAGAGATATACTTAACACAGCGTGCTTTAGGAGAAAATCAAATACCAAATACCATACCTCGGATTGAATTCGGAGCATGGCCAACTTTAGTTGAATTAAGTATTAAGTTCTATTTGATTTGTTCGAGGGCCAGGCGCTCGGTATTTGGTCCGAGAATCAATAAATTAAACAAACAACGAATGGGAATAAAAGCTACTTTGTGAAAGTTTCCAGTCTCATCTAGAGGTTGAAAGTAGCCATCAAAGCAAAAGGCTTACCAGAGAACTAAGTATTTTACACAAATCCGTGAAACGGTATACAATACCATTGAATCAAATGGAAGCAAATAACATACCAAGTCATACCACAGAATTCCAAAACTCAAGATCAGCGTAATAATTACAGAAGCATTCTTCTTTTGTATGGTCACGTAATCTGTCATTGGCGCCGGACTGAATATTTATTCCGTTGACCTCAGCATGCACTCAAAAAAGTGTCACTCATCTCTCGAAAGTAGTCATCATCGTCGTAATATAGTTTATAATGAAAATCTCAGGTCACGACATTAAAAGAAATACCGACGCGTGTATATTTTAAAAATTAAAACAGCAGAGAGCAGAGATGCATGCAGCTTGCATTGATGTCCCACATTAACCTACAAAGATAAGCCGTGCAGTGCAGAGTTGGGAATAATCGTGTCTCCAGGAAGTACTCATCGGTAATTCAATGCAGAGTTCAGCGGAAGATCGAGTGACAAATAGGTTTGGACTTTGAAAACGTTCCCATGATTTGGGTACTGATATCGGCGTATGCGACCCAGGGATCGCTTACGCTTTTCTTAACCCAAACATAAATTAGAGTACGATACATACTGCAAGGTTAGGAAAAAGCACGCGATCCCTGGGTCGCACACATGATATCGGAATAAGTAAACATGATTTATATTGGATTTCCGACAAGCCATAAGCACTGGGTTGACTCATGCAGGATAAACTAGCTGTAGTATCATCAAAAAAAAGAAAACTAAATTATTAAATCCAGTTATAAGGGCTCAAGTTGAAGCCCTTTGCAAGATATCGGAAATATTTCATACAAAATCGTTTATTAGTTTAGTTTGAAGCCAAGGAAGTGGTAACATGATTACTGTGTATCATACGATAATTTCATAGACGTCACTTGAAATTAATGGTTGTACTTGTCAATTCAGCTGCATACCCGTTATGTACCAATGTTACCCTTGCATAAATCGCGGCGCGGGTTGGAATAGATTTAAGTACACACGCATAATTGTAAAAGTGCGATTGATGGACAGTATCTCCAATTTAGTGATGTTCATGTTTTTTGTTAACATAACACATCGAGCATATTACGATTAACGTTATGCTACCGAAATCGAATATCCATCATCAATCTAAAAATTCGTGCAAATATTAACTATACATACATTATGACTAGTTAATTGCATACTGGTTAATCGTCCGATGAACCAGGGGAACACAAAATCTGGGGAAGTGACATCATGACTCATTCTCGCTAGATTTCGTGTTACAAGGTAAGGTAGGCTCAAGTAAAGCAGTCGTGAGTCGTGTGTTAGTAATTTTTAATCCTCATCCCTAATCACATTGTCCCTTATGTTTAAGTTTAACTATAGCTATGATGAGGTATAATAGACAATGCTGATTGCTAATATTAATATCTAATAGATAAATAAAACGGAAAAATTACATAACCTTAACCTATCTCTCTCTAAAATAGGACCTGTCTTATGCGCAAAAGTTCTGTCATGTGTTAGCGGTGCAGTACTAATTGACTTTCAGGTGAATTGAATCTTGCAGCATTCCCGATAACGGATTTTTCCCAGACACCCAATTGCATAATAACAATTAACAATTAACATGAGGCACATGAGTATACCTAGAACAAAGTTACTCCAAACTCCAACTGGTGCGCTTCAGGTATTTGTACAAAATAGCCGTAATTGAACAATTGGCGTCTGCCAGTACAAGGCCTACGCCACGCCAGGATATAGAAATGTACGGAAACTACGGAAAATCAATAATAGACCAGTCCCAACCTGATCATCTCATCACCACCAGGTTTCAATCAGAGCCTCAGACGCAGTCCTGATAACAATAATTGTACCATTGCCATTACAGACTGCAGTAGTTAAAGTCTAGACCCAGACCCAAGTACGTTTTTCAATGAAATTCCGGTACATCTCAATAATCTAAGCTGCTGAGGGGTTTTATTAGTTCAACGTTGATCCTGAGAAGCCCTTTAGATAGGGATATGGTTCAAGAGGTAGTTTTAATTTTTCTCATTTCCCTTCGCCTACCTAATCATGAGCAACTACGACGACGAATGCAACTTTTCTGACGTCTCCAGCTCAGTCAGTCAAATTTATTTATACATTCCAGTGGCAGAGAGATAAGAGTGATTAGACTCAGGGCAAAAATTCCTTACTTCTTCGACTTAATTTTTATATTTAACTTCTGCATGTCGTTTGTCGTCGTCTTCTTTAGTTTTGAGTCCAGATCTTATAGCCGTTAACTTTACTTTGGGGTTCAAGGAGTCGAATGGATTAAATACACTGTCTGCCTTTGATTAGCATTTCATTTTAACTTCTTCCTCCTGTCTTCCAGGACGACTCAAGATTTGAGGGCTGAGAGAGCAACTATTTACTGACATGACAAAAATGTGTCATTAACATTAACTATTTTTTTTTCTCTTCAGAAAATTGAAGTTCTCTGAAAGACAGTTTCTTCTACAATTACTTCCGATTTTTGCTTGAGTCTCTCTCCCTAAGATATATTTACCCAAAATAGTAATTTAGTTCAAAGTTTGAAGTTCCACGCTGTTTTGCAATTAGTCAATAATAGAAATTATTACAGAACCTAGGACACGTGTGGACTTTAGACAATCTAAAATACGTTATAGAATTTAGACAATTTTGTAATACCTTCTTTTCTTTTCAAAGTTTAAATCAAGTGTTTAGTGCCCATTTAGTGCATATTTAGTTCAGCATTTATTATTCCTGGATCACTTTTCCTGGACTCATTGCCCTAAAAGTTTCAGAATCAACATTTCTTAAAGATTGGTAAGTCATTCTTCTATGTATCTGTAATCTCTAATAGTCTATAGCAGATCAAAGGCCCCACGGGGGGCCAGGTGCCAGGTATGGTTCCCATGTTGTTGACCGAATTTGACACCAGGAGTGCCAGATGCCCGATGTCCCATTTGACACCGCGGCAAGGGTGTAAAAATTTGACCCGGGACCAGATATGGTGCCGGGGTCAAAGACCCCTCCCCTGGTTAAGACTGCCATATACGTATTAGCTTTGCATTTGCATGTGTTGTATATCTAGTACTATAATTGTATGTTAGTTTATGCTGCGCTCCATTGTACGTTCATTCGACGACATGACTGTGAGGAGTCAGGCTAGGATGTTCTGTCAATACAATGCCCCGGTCCATCTATAAAGATACATTCAGTATTTACTACTGTTACAAGTAATTGTATAGTCCGTCCGAAAAAGTGCCACGCGTCAGGGTCTATGTCAACGCGGCTAAAACAATAAAGTCCAACGTTGAAGCGGCCAACTGCACTACATAGTACTTATAGTAGCCACTTTAGAAACGGGACACTCCCTTTATGAATATTTAATTTGTCACAAATATTTGCCATTTTTGATATTAAATAATTTATTCGTATCCTGCATTGAATATAGCTATAATCAACCGTATGTTCGAATTCTGTGGTGATTTGCATAATTAATTCAGTAGGTACATGATCATTAATAACCTTTCAGCGCATAACCTGCATAGGTTAGGTTAGGCATATCATATACTTAAGCACAAAAAAAAAATTAAAAAGTGAAGATAAATCATTGTCGATACATTGTATATAATACTGGTATTGCTGTATGTATGGATGAACTCGTCCATTCATAACCCTTGGAGACGGGATTCAATTTAAAAATTTTGCTGCATCATATATAAGTGTATATTCAAAAGTCCATAAAATTAACTAGGTATTTATGTTTTTAATTTGGTACACATTTTAATTTCAAATTAGCATGCAATAAGATACTCGGTTGATGGAATGTGGTATGGTATGCTACTTATGTGGACAATTTTGTTGATAGCCGCTATTGTCGATGGTCCCTTTCGGTTCTTGAGCTATGACGGTCTTGACAAGTATTTTTTCATCTAATTGTGCATTATTGTTAACGTGCTGCGCCGCGCTTGTTCTTGTCATGCCTGTGCCGGCTATTCTTCACAGTATGCTCCCACCCGGCCCGGGACGCGTGGTGATAATGTGGCCATGGACAATGGAATGCAAAGAATTTGTTGACAGTTAGACTCCAATAATTTTACTCCTGGTCAATGTATTAGACTATAAAACTTGTCCATTTGAATTTGCCAACCAGCAGCGGTGAGTTATATGGTATAATTAGTAGTGAGAACATAGCTAATTATTAGTCCATTTCTTGGCTGAGTCGAGTCGAGGTGAAGGAAAAGGAAGCGTCCACCCGAGGAATTCTTTCGGCAATTCAACTTAGCATTTTCTTTTCCTAAGTTCCAAATACCAAGGTAAGGAGAAGTTAACTATTTTGTAGGCTCAAGATAAGATGTTGCAAGACACGACGGAGTACCGCCGTTATTTGGAAAGTAAGGAACGCATACCACAAAACCAATAACAGAAGTATTTCAGGAATTCAATATTCATTCGATCAATTAACGTTAACGTTTCCACCGGTTAGGTACCGCACCACGGAGTACGGAATATTAATTTAAAGGTCAATAGCACACAGGAATACGAGGAACATGTTGAAAATCGTGATGGACTATCGTCGATACATACGTGGGTTGTTTCATTAATTTTGAGCCATTTTGAAAATACGTTATCTCCGACCCGATAAGAATATTTAAGCCGGAAATCGTATGATTGATAAATGGATTAATAGAGCTTAAGTCCAGAAAATATCAGGTAGAAATATACAGGTTGTCACTTTATATTTAACCTTTGGTCGAGAGACATGGATCCCAGAAAACTCGAGTAAGTACAGAGTTTTAAATAAATTTTTTATAAAACTGGTCACACTCCTGCCCGTATATTTCAAACTCTTAAACCTATGTTTGGTGGTGATCATAAAGGTGTATTAATGAAGTGGTGATGCACCAAGCCTTGCTACAGTCAAAAGGTGGGTGACAAGATTTCGTACTGGTGAAACACTAGTGGTGGACAAGCCAAGAACAGGCCAACCAAAAACTGCACAACCTGAGCAAAATATTCATAAAGTTCGATCTCTGTTGGACAAAAACAGGCGGCTGACTGTGAGAGAGATGACTCAAACTCAAGCACAGGTGAGAAAAGAGTATTCAGGTCAAAGGTCAATGTGTGGAAAAATAGAGGTTTGTACTGTGTAATACGTAAGAGTTATATATTGAAATAAAATGGCTCAAAATTAATGAAACAACCCACGTATATAGAAATTATGAAACGCATAAGACAAAATCAATGGCATAAGCATTTAAGCAGTTCAACGCCCATGTTCATTCTATCTTCTATCTAGCTATGTATTACCACTAATCATCCAATCGGTTGCATGACACATACCACGGCCCGAAATTTTACCTTCAAGCAATTGCGCATAGGAATAAGAGTATTTCTTAAGTTGCACTGCAATAACATGAATTAGCGAAAGCCAAACAAGAAGCTGAAATTCTAATTCTAATACTATGTTAATTAATTTAATTCTATCAAAATTCTGCAATATTTTACAATTGTATATGCGTCATTGAAATATGATCTTTAATACACAAATTTAATTTCTATGATTTACAGGATCAAATCCTTATTTGAAGCACGATTCATGCAATGGAAACTCCACTTGAGATTTTGTCGCGTGCAGCGCAAATGGTAGACAATGCTAATGCTGAGTTGCTCAGAGTCGTGGGACAACGAAAAGTTCGATCTGCTGTTCCTCGGAAACATCACAAGCGTAATAGCGGTAAGTTCACGCGGAAAGTATATTAGAATATTAAGAAGCCGAATAATTTAATTTCAAATATTATTGAAGTTGCTAACAAAGTATTGCGAGTCCACGAGTCGACATATAAGCGTTTAGTCTTAACCTGATGAGCTCAACTTATAATAATAAACGGTATTTAAATGATATTTTGCAGCACCAACTCCAACGGCGCTTCCACTACTGGATGAACCCCTGGACATGAGTCTCAAGACGCGAAAGCGGGCTACATCCGGTGATTCTGGTGCTAGCAGCAACAACAGTGACGGAGACTTCAGCATTAAAAAACACCGTCCATCGGTCATCTCTTATGGCAGAATGCCGGAACGTCACGTTCAGGAGAATATTCCCGTGGAATCTCAATACAACAGAGGCTATGGAGGAAATCCGAATCCAATGCAACCTGGAGTTCCTCTTCAAATGTACCAAAGTATTGTCATGCCGAGACGCCGTATTCAGCCCCGACTCGTAATTAGTGAGGACTACAGCGTGGCCGGGATTGATGCCCATTTTGCTAAGAGTCTCCTCAAGTACATGAAGAAAGATGAAGCCGGAGAGCATTTGGATAAGAAGAAAAAAGATGAGGATGGGAAAAATTTCATTTTGGATGCTGCCGAGGAAGTTTTGGAAATCAAGTTTGATCCAAACAATTTGAAGAGAAAACATGAGGCTGATGTGGAGCCAAAGTGCAAGAACAAGAAAATTGATGTTTCCGTTTTGAAGGAATTCGAAGAACCATTGAATTTCGACATAAAACCAAACATCTCTGATATACCAGTTGACTTAAAGATGGATGTCAATATTTTCAAGAAAAATGCTCAGACTGAAGCCAATGAACCACAGAAACAGTAAAACTGAATCAGCTTCATGTCTTCAGACAGCAAAGGGTGAGGTGAAGGGTTGGGCATACCAAATTATAAGGTACATATACTTAACATAAAGTATGGATCTTGTGTTCCTTAATTAATAAAACACCTCATGTCTCTTTTGAGTTAAAAAATGCAGACAGTTTAGTAAGTGTTGGTGGTAATTTTTTTTTCGTTAGAATTATGGATATTCTCGTGGTTTTGGCGGTATCTCGTCGTTTTAGCTAATGGGATGAATTCTGTGAATCCACAGCATGAATTTATTTCGGCCTTACCAAGGTATTGAGAAAAGGTAGTGCAGCAGACGCTGGAGATCTTCAGCATGTGCCCGGTCACGTCTCGTGGACGTGGGAAAGAGGAGAAGTGGGCCACCCCGCTTGTCTCGCCCACCATTCACGATGGCCAGGCGATCATGAAGCAGAGCCAGCACATCTTCCGCTCGTGGACCGTCCATTATTCCGTACACTCACCTCAGAGGCCTTAGGTCAGCATTCAAAACCTGTAAGACAAAGGAATAGGAATGATTGAATTAATAATATGACACTAGTGACCAACTGAGAGCAAGTATTCCAAGCATCCATAACTTTCATAAATTCATTTAATCTCTGTTTCATCTCTAAAATATTAAATCGATGTCCCTTCACCATTTTCAAGTCACAGAGCAGTACATATAGTTATTTCTCTGATCATTCTGATTGTAGTACTGTGTACAGGTTTTATTCATGCATTATGCATCCAGATGAGATGTACGCACAGATATGCGCTCGGCGCTCGCAAAAAAGACTACATCTTCATCCACGGACTCATAAATCTTATCAAATCATGCCTTTCACTTGTAACTTCACATTGAAATACAGTAACGCACATTGTAGAGACTTCACGATGATTAATAGCAGGCACAACTAAACTTGAGAATCAGCATCCACCTAATTTTATATAGTGGATTAAACTGAGTTCGACAATGGCAGAATCTGCACTCCATCAAGCGTCATACATTTATATAATTCTGACACTAAACAGTACTTAATAAAAAGTGAACGTTTCCCTAATTTCTGGCAAAACTTTACTGTCACACATAGTCAAACCCACACGAGGAAACCGCAGCATTGAGACACGAGTTTTATTAATCGCAAATCAGAGTACTAATCCTTCACGCTAGTAACAAGCCATGAATAGCTCGACTCGACACAATAGATTCCCCAGCATCCAAATCATGAAATAAACCAGAATGAAGAGAGGCGTAGGTACACAGTAATCAGGGAACCGGAATTGGAATTCGCGAAGATAGATGAAAAACATAGCTGATGATGTCGCGATACCACATTCTGTGTTCATGCTCATTTATTTCATTTTCCATTTCACTTCAGTGCACTGTTCTCTGTTCTTCTGTCGTTCGTATTGCTTCTGCAAGTCTGAACCTTATAATTTGCTCCAAAGCTATCATTAGACCCAGTACCCACAATTACGATTGAGTAAGTCAACTTCGCAGGCTTCTACTGGTCTATGTACTGCATTGTTTCAAAGCTCATCGGGGAAGCAAAGCATGGGGCTATAAAGACACTAAATAGAACATAGAACTCCGGACAGGCTTGCTGAACTTTGGGCTACATATTCGCAAAAAACTCTTTACTTCGAGGGAGGGAAGTAAGGAGTAAAGGCCACGCGTTTTGTTCCTATTCCCTGCTCCAATAACCCTGGCATGGCAAGAGAAACACGCGTTTGTAACTTTCATTAGCTGGTCGCTAGTCTATTTCTGAATTTCAAAGCACCCACAAATTAATGAACGAACAGTAATATTTCCACCTACTTAACCCAAAATTTTCTCAGAATACTTTAAAAAAAACTAGCAGAACTAGTAATATGAAACCAAAAACCTATTTAGGAATAAGCAAGGGAAATCGAAAGGCACACCTACGAATTTGAATCAGTTCAATAACAGATTCAAACATGTAACATTAGCCGGTGCAAGGGAGCAGACCGGAAGAAGTAAAACCACATTATTTACTACAAAATCATAGGTTTTTGCGGTGAGACAAAGGCTATAATTATGATATCTTATGCCGCGGAAATGCAACTTGAATTTAAAGAAATTTAATTTTCCAAAATTTCCGACACCCGCGGAAGAATATGAATAATTACAGTAATGCAGTCCTTTTGTTTTCCACGTTACTAATCATATATGTAGATTGGATAATGAATTGGAAGTAATTCCCATCTAACATCCAATGCGTATTGAAAGGCAACTTGGTTAGCTGTCTGTCTGCATGCACACTCAAATCCATTCCTGTAGTAAGTACAGGTTCTCATTAAAATGTAAATGTATTATGAAATCAATTTGTTCAATACGCACGAAGGTGTCTGGTGAAGAGTCAATTTCTCTTTAAACGACGCCTCCACGTCCACAAGTCCACACCAACTACAATTTACACAGTAGCCACTTGAAGTCGAGCGACGACAGGAAATCATTAATTCATCGCAGAGTAATTAGTCAAACGCTTGTATTGTTAAACAATTCTCGTTCTCGTGTAAAATCATTTAGTAGGCGCGGTTGTAATATTCGAAACATTAAACTTTTTGGATTATGGTACCTACAACAAAAACATCTGCGAAAAGTAACATCAAACCCTGGTGAATCTTCGTTCGTAGCTAGCTTAAATGCAGCTTTGATTTGTACTAAATACTCAATCAATGTCAGTGTGAGGCAAGTTCGTATTTCTCAAGTCTCATCTCATGCTACACTACACCTGTCCTGTCTTCAGTGTTTACCGTTGTGTTATGTATTTTGTACGAATTACTTATATTACAGCCCGGCCTCTGCTGCTCATGCTCATCTCACATTCATTATATCCTGTCTTCCACACATTATCAATCTCTGTCATTCTACAAATCATTGAAATCTTAAGAGTCTCTGTCAAATCCCAAGGCCCTGTGTTGAGGGCATGGGCCATTCCGCTGAACTTTGGTGTACTTACCAGGTTCAACGAAAGATCACAGAATAGTAATGAATACACACTTAGCTTGCCTGGACACTCAGGAAGAAAATTCTTTCTTGACTTAACGATCTAATT
>JAQFYT010000203.1:0-31922 GCA_034694925.1 Ceratophysella denticulata
CTAACCTAACCTTTGGAATTATAGACCAATTTTACTTATTGCAGCATTCCATTTCCTATTGCAAAAGTCTTCTTTTTATGGCATATTCTATTTTTTCATGGCATCTAAAAATGCCACCCTTAAATGTTCTAGGGAAGGGTAATTTAGATCCAATTTCTGGCCAACCTTTAATATATGTAGGCATTCTTATTCCCCTGACACCAAATATGTAATAAAAGTGTTTTAGAAGTTAGAAAATGTATTCAATCAAACGATTTAACTGAAAACAATTATTTGATTTGGAACGTGTTTTGTGTTTGGCCAGAGAAAGGAATGCCGGAGAATGGGGGGAGTTTGTTGTGGAAAGTTCCGGCCTCATACGAGTGAAGGTGTTGAGCAGAACGGGGCTCTGGTAGCTTTTGACTCCAGTCACAGTTTGACCTCGACCACATCCTCAATCCGGGAAACGCGGAGAGAAAGAATCCGCAAGAGAAATATGGCCTCTCTTCTCATCCATCATGTCGTCGACAAGGTAGGTCAAGGACGAATCTAACGCAAAACTGTCAAGTGACGCCAAGCCAATTCATCTGAATTTTTCATGTTCATAACGGATCTTTAGGACAATAAGTAGGTACCCAATAAATAAATCTTATGTACTAATTGTATAACCGCAGCTACGCTTTGGGCATTGCATAATGTGGTCTGCGCGAGATTTGGTGCTGTATTACCCTGGTTAGGTTAAGTTCCATAGAGCCAGATCCTTCATACACTAGCGTGATACTTTGGAATCTAGGCAACCGAAGCTAACTAAAATTTGTATGGATAGCTGATTTCTTCGAAAATGGAGTTGACCACATTTGCAATTAGCTATTATCGAATTGACTATTTGATACCTACCTACTTTTAATATTGCACCGTATAAGGTAGATTTAGAATATTTACATTTTACGTTTACACAATCATGAAATCTTCCTACGCAGCAGTAGTTTGACAATTGCAAAATTTATATTTAGAAATACCTGTGATCTATGATTGTCTAAAATAATTATTGTAACATATCCCCTATTCTACCGACCGCCGACAAATAATTCAGGTGGGGCTGCGCCTGATCATTTGTGTACAGGGCTTTGTCACCTCATTTATCGATCGGATCAATATCAGTTATCAGTTATGCTACGCTAACTACGCGTGTTTCTATCCAGACAACTAGGGCACATCACTCACAATAAAAAAATAGCTACATAGAACAAACTCATAACATGATATACACTACGACAACCCGGTTGTTCTGTTTGCTATTCTATTACCTATGTACCCAGCCCGTTACCTGGAAAAGTATTAGCTGGACTCAAATGACCTTACTATGTACAATAAGGAATTATTTGTTCGGATGTCGTTGAGGGTGTAGGTGTTGGAGCAAAGTACCTATTGCCATGTCTTGACATGGCTCATTTAACAAAACTCCAAATATTTGTATTTCAATCATACTCCTTGTTGTCACTGCGGATAAGTGTTTGTCAACGCGATCGACAATTGTCAGTTTGCGATATTGTTTGTACAAAAAAATGCGTATTGTGCAGAATGTTACAGAATAGCCTATTGATCATTTAGGAGAATCAAAAACCTATATATAAATTGCTAACTAGACTCTAAATAAGAAAACCCTGGATTCTCCATCCAGCACAAAGCCGTCGGTTCCCCTGACTAGCATAGAGCAAAGGATAAGTACAGGATAAACTCTCTCGTATTTCAAGTTGACGTTGATAGCTCAATGGTTAGAATGCTGCTTGAGTTTTTTTTTTGGAAGGGGATCTATTCTTACTGAGGTCAATACTTTTTTGTGCTGAGTTTGATTGTTTTTGGTTAGGTGACTAAGAAAAATCCGACGACTAGGACTCGTGTACAAGTGCTGGATGGAGAATCCAGGGTTTTCTTATTTAGAGTCTAGTAAATTGCTATAATATTATAGCAATAATAAAATTTTCTTAATTTCCAGGCTGACTTTGCTAACCAGCTCAAGGAAGCGGGTTCCAAATTAGTTGTGGTGGACTTTTATGCCCAATGGTGTGGACCTTGCAAGGAAATATCACCTAGAATTGAGCAATTTGCAGCTCAAATGACGGATGTTATTTTCCTCAAAGTGGACGTGGATGACTGTGACGAAGTGGCACAAGAGTATGGAATCTCCTGTATGCCCACGTTCATTTTCTTCAAAAAAGGAAATAAGGTACTTAGATACGAACATGTATCTCTACCTAAATCAATTGATCACCAATTTGAAATTTAGTTTTTGATTTGTTTAATTGACAGTTATGCGAATTTTCTGGAGCTAACGCCGACAAACTCTTGGAGCAAATCAATGAACGGAAGTAATATCAATGGTCCAAGTCATGGTCCTCAAGCACTCCATTTAATGTTTTTATGTATTCATGTAATTCGAATGAATCTTTGAACTTATTTAGTTTCAATATAAATTATGATGTGAGAGTACCTAGAACAAGTATTTTTCGTAATATTTAATTACCCAGAACTTCCGTGAAATATGAATTATTTCAATAATCCGGAACGCATTGTGTACAAACGTGTATTTGATTACTTTTAGAGCTGCTTTTGATGTACTAAGCCATACTCCGTAACTTATATCTTTCCGCATCCGCATAGCTAATATGTTTGTAAAACTTAGCTTTTGAGCGAACTGCCTGCCATACCCACAATAGTAAATATTTATTGTTACTGCACTGTGTAAATTCTGATGTCGTAATTTATTCGTAACTATTAACCTTGCATAATTAGAGTGATGTCACTCGACGTCACAGGGCATCATGAACCTCGGCTCTGAACACGTAAGATTTTGCATCTTCGTTATTTGCTCATCAACTCAACATCAATCACCATCACTCCATACAGTAAGGAGTTTTACAGGCATTCTTCCTGGGAGTGAGTGACTACATACAGTATGGAACCACAGGGAAATTCGAACTTTCTTTGCGAAAATCCCCCAATAATAGTTGATTATTTGATTTGATGTTTGAGTTGAGGTCAAACATCAAAGGTTTTCAATTTTTTTTCACCCCAACCAACGCTTTGCCGTCAGCCGTTGGGTGTCTGGTGCCAAGACCTTTGCATAGTTCCGAATTACAAGTACTGAAAAACCCCAAAATTAACTGTATCCTGTAACGTCGGGCGTGGTAAGCTGTAGTCAACTTGATTGTAATTTCATTAGGTAATACTTTGTACATTATGCATTACTTAAGTTGCAAGTACTTACCTAAATATGAAGGTATTAGGTACTTATTTCCCGACATCCGATGTCCGATGAGCAGATTCATGTCTCAAATACAAAATAAATGACTTCCGCCCTCCGCCAAACTTTCATTATGCATATTGCATTGTCTTTTGCTATTACCTTACCTTTCACCATTCACCCTTTCACCTTTCTTTTGTCTTTCTTCTTTTCTTTTACCTTTCACCTTTTTTGTAGCACTTTTGCTGGCTCAGAACAAGTTAGCTTTCTATCTAACTCTTTCATTCGGTTATTATTCTATTAACTATTCAATATTTGACATTTACAATTTAGTTTTACATACAGCGTTGTCTTTAAGATAAAGCCAAACGTGTACCTACCCTATTTGTGTCACCTTATTCCTGAAGTAAAGACCTTGTTGTAACGACCTACTGACCATGTTGCCTGTAGGTATATATTGGTATTTAAGTTCTAAGTGCAACATACTAAAGTATTCACCTGATTCTTATTTTCACTTTGTGTCTTTCAGGTTCAGCCTCGTCCTTTGTCACCTTGTCCGTGTTCATCAGCAGTCGTGGCAGAGGATTTTTATATGCAAAAGACGACGTGGAACCCGAATCCCTCTACCACCTGTAGCACTGAAAATTCAAGCACAGTTGTCCCTAGTAGTAGCAGTAGTGATTCTTTCAGTCGAAATAGTGTCAAGTATTTGGAGAAAGTCAAGAAAAAGCTCGCTGTAAAAATGGATTTAGTATTTGAAACTTGCTTAGCCCAAGATACAGATTTTCCTGTCTGTGATTCTCCGGTATGGGTATTCGGAAGATCATATTCCATTCACTATGGTAAGGACCGTGATGGAAAAGGTCAGTTTTGCTACTACGATGTAATGCAGAATTCCCAGCTTTTTAGCATTCTAATAATGCAACTTGTGTCAAACGGAATTTCCAAAAGTATATTTTATAATAATTGCATTCAGACATAGATGAGTTGCGTCGAACGGTTGGGACCTGCCTTTGGTTGACCTATAGGAAGAATTTTCCTGGAGTTGGTGATACTGCACTTTCTTCAGACAGAGGTTGGGGATGTATGATACGTGCTGGACAAATGGTCATTGCCAAATCACTGCTACTTCGACATCTCGGTAAATAATAGTGTCTCGTTAGCCAATAAAACCAGTAATCAGTATTTCTACAGTACATTTGTGCACGTTTTTAGGTCCTGATTGGCACTGGGAACGTCATACCCGTGATCCAGCCTATTTGCAAATTGTCTCTCTATTTGCCGACACGAGAGCGGCACCTCTGTCCTTGCATCAAATTGCTCAGAGTGGTGCTTCACTGGGTAAATCAGTGGGTTCTTGGCTAGGCCCTAACACCGTGGCACAAGCGCTCAAACGACTAATGGCGTGTGACTCAATGTCGATGGATCTGCAAATATATATTGCAATGGACTCTTCGCTGGTCAAATCTGAAGTCAAACGAGCCTGTCTTATTTCACAAACTCCGGTGTCTTTTCAAAGTCCGGGTTCCGTCCCAGTTGCCTCGTTCAACACACCAAGGTGCTTAAAACTTCTGAAACCGTTTATTGAACTTTCAGCGTTAGAAATATAGAATTCCAACTGGTAAATATTTATTTTCTTTAGAGTGGACCCAAAGTGGAAACCACTCTTACTGGTTGTTCCGCTCCGACTTGGACTCTCTGACTTGAATCCATCGTACGTGCCGGCCTTCAAAGCAGCGTTTGAAGTTAAACAGAACGTGGGAATCATTGGTGGACGACCGAATCATGCGCTTTATTTTATCGGATATGCAGGTGAGGTGAATTAACCTTTCATGCTTGTTGAGTTGACGAATCAAAGACCCTTAAAGAGGTCTCTAAATCTAATTTGCAGAGGACGAAATCCTATTTCTGGATCCGCACACGGTTCAACCCGCTGTCACAGTAGGCTCCAAGATCTTCGACACCGAAAAACTGGCCGATGAAACTTACCACATTCATAAGCCTGGTCGAATGCCTTTCGCAGCAATGGATCCATCAATCGCCGTTTGTTTCTACTGCAAATCCGAAGATGACTTTGACCTTCTCTGCTCCAAACTAAGTGACCGATTCCTTACCACACCATTACCCCTCTTTGAAATCTGTGAACGACGACCACATGATTGGAGTGAAGGGTCAGCGGCTACAACAACCACCTTACCAGCAGCGTCGTCAATAGGAGGAAAGTCAAGTTCCAAGAAAGGAAACGTGAGCCCTTCAAATTCATTCACCAAATTAGGCTTTACCAAGAGTAGTTCACCTCGCAGCACGAGCCTCTCACAGCATTCCCGTTCTTCGGCAGGAAGCTCACCCAGTTCTTCCACCGGAAGGAAGAGTGATTTAGATGATGAAGAATTTGAGATACTGGGTTGAACATAGAGCCATAAATTCTGGAGTTTCAACACTCCTGCTACCTACCCTTATAGTGGCTAATTAAGTACCTTCATGAATCTTGTGTATCATTATAGGTGCGTGGTGCGTGTTGACCAATGACACGCTGAAAATCAACTTTTATGTGACACTACTACCAGTAAGCTGCGGATTGAAAAAAGATAAATATAAAATCTAACTAAAGTCCTCGGATTCTATTTATGGAAACGTTTTTATTTATATGAAATTAGATATATGCATCATTTTATGTACCGAATGCTTCTAATAATATTTCTTTCCGTCGTCAATTAACGTTGATTGACTTGAGTACGTATACATATTAAGTACATAAATTTATTTAATCTGCTGTTTTCTTCATTTTCGCTGTAAGTAAATATTCATTTTCACATAAACATTATGGTGCAATAAAAGTAATGAATTCGGATAGGCCAACAATCTCGAGAGAGTACAAATTAATTAGTAATTATTTGTGATGCCAGTCGTCAATTTTGATTTCGCAGTATTACTAAATTCAGTGCGTCATCCAATGAAGCTAGTATGGGTACCAGGATGGTGCTTTCCAGGGCTGAAACGTCACGCTCGTTTATCTACAAATTCACAAATCAAATTACGATTTTATTAAGGGTTTTCAGGGGAATGAATGAAGAATGACACCGCAGTTGGTAATTGACGATGAAATCTGACGTAATAAATGTCGTTGGGAAGCTGTGAAGTTCGTTAAATAATCCACGTTCATTAGCTCGAATCAGTCAACATCATGTGCAAGATTACTGAATTTCCTATTGTTAGCGATTAGATTTTCAACGACATATAATACGTCGGGTATCGGATATCGTCTGCAATTGATTCACGCGTTTAATTTTTGCATTTTTTACCTGTAAAATCTTGTCACCCCGTTTGAGCCCCGCTGTCCAAGCCGGACCGCTATGCCTTATTTGATACACAATACCCCCAGGGCTCTTCTGATTATTCAGATGTCTGTTTTCTGTCTCTTCCTGTTCGTCAACCAAACTAAATCCCCAATCTTCGTATAATCGATCCTTCCATAGACAGAGAGACAGAATGCATTGATTATTATGATTGTCATTCTCAAAGCTCGATTGATCTTCAGTTATTGTAATTGTAGACGTTGAACTTGAATTATCGTCTTCTTGATGTCCATAATTCCGCTTGGCCTGACTTTTACTAGAACGGCTAGACGACCCTTGACGCGGCAATACTGTGAGCGTTACGGAAGAATTTCTAGACGCTAATTTCCTCAAAGTTTGAGCAATTTGATAGGAAGTGTAGAATGGGGAACATGGGATGGTTTCATTGGGATTGACGTGAATTGCAGTGAGAATATCGCCAGGTTTAAGGAAACCGCAGCGATCAGCTAGTGATCCGGGTTGTATTGACGAAATTCGGATTTGTTTTCCGGGTGTGTCTGTCAGTGCAATTCCGAGGGATGTGTGGCTTCTGGAAAATACGGGGTTTAATCGGTCAGTTTAAATAAACGCCACTCCAGCGAATATTCGCCCGAAGGCTTGAGCCGCCGAATATTCGCCTAATAATCAACTGTCGAATATTCGCTATTTTTGGGCGAATATTCGGAATTTTTAACAAATATTTGCCTTTCGGACGAATAGGGAATATTCGCTATTAGGCGAGTACCAAAAAAGTGGCATTCGCCGCATCCATACTCAGTGTATAGATAGACACCTACCTATTTCCAATTTCAATTACGAAAGGACAATCAGGTCTCTGGTCCACTTGTATAACCCCATAGGTGACATGTAAGGAAATCATTCCTTCATCCTCTTCCGTCTGTTGCTCGTTCTCTTGAACCCGCAAATAGTCTCCGATTTGAAGAACGCCAGATGCATGGGCAGGCCCTGACCTCACTAACCCTAGCACTTTTCCATCTAACCCTACTTCAGCTCCAAAATCTTCGGGTAGCGTCAAACGAAGCGTTTTTCTACCTATACTCGTAGAATTGAAGGAAATGCAGGATAAATTCGAACTCGAAAAAGTTTTCCGTTTCTGTAAACTACTATTGTTACAAGCACTTGCGCGATGTTTTCGACGAATTGAGCTGAAATCCATTGCTGGAAATAGAGTTACAGGCTACACACAGTTAGATCAGACAGGGTTTAACCGACTAAAATCTTCTGTATGACTTGCAAGAAGTTGTAAACAAAAACTATGAAATCCTCAGCCCTACCTGCTCGTGAAAACAGTAATACTTGTTCATTTGTTACTAAGCTTAGGCATCTTCGGTTTGGAAAAGCTCTGGGCTTGGGCTTTCAGCCAAATGCTGACTACTCATATTTCCTAAAGGCTCTTTGAAATCCCCTACACTACCTATTTATAGAAATACACCGAGATCTTCGGCTCAGAGATTTCTTCACGCTTTAGATTTACCATTATGTACGGGCAGCTACACAACAACATAACACAAAACTTCCAACCCTTATCTGTCAATGAACCATATAACACCACACGCTTACTAATCCTCACGCAATATCTATCTGAAGATCAACTTTGTACATTCGTGCCCTTTGCTTTGTCTTTGTGCTACGGAAAGTCCATTTCCACAGTTTCCCGACTATCTAATAAAAACTTTGGGCCATATTTTGACCCATTCTGACCCCGATTTGAGATAAGTTTGGGTGTCAATTTTGGTTTTAAATATTTTAACCTTTATTCCCAAGCACAGATGTATACGAATATGAAATAGTAAAAGCTCAAGGTTACATTTTGACCCTATGCCCTTGCCCAAGGGTCAAACTAAGGGTCACTGGCAGTTGTCGTTTGCGATTCCATATCAGGATCCGCCTAATAAACATGATTTCCAGATAGATAAAATTTTGAATTTTTGACTTGACATTGACCCGGGGTCAAGGTTCCAGGGATCACATGTCAAATTAAACCGCCGTGGGGGAAAGCTACAATAAATTAGAGAGTTAGGTTATCTTAGCGCCAATTCATGATACTCTCAGTGCCAGTTTAAATACCACCCGTTATAAAGTATACAAAGTACGATTTTATGTAAACAGATGAAGATTTAGATCGCGTGCATCGCTGGTACCGTTAGACCTACTTCGGATAAAAGTTATTTTTTGTAGATTTATTAATCAGCCGATATCTTAGATACAGTGTGCGTACCTAGACAAACGATATACCTTGGTTTATTTACCCTTTTTGTTCTTAAAAACTTCAATAGCTTTAAGTTTATTTAATTCTTTTTCACTCGCTTCCTTGGTCTTCTGTAGAATTGGAATGTCTTCAGTTTTTTTAGGAATACGAATAGCCGTAGTTTCAATTTGTAATTTCAATTCTTGACTCGACTTATTCCCTCTTGCCGCCCTGCTCTTTGGAGTATTCACAGCAGAAGCATGGACTTCGTCAGTGTCGGATGAAGATGAAAGGGTTCGACGACGCTGCTTGGGTGTTCTGAAATTTTGGGGAGTTTCACCGTCACTGTCCGAAGTGTCTTCGGAACTAAGATTTAATTCCTCTGGAGCCGTGCCTACACCGCGTTTCAATTTCTTCATAGCTCGAGCCAGCCGGCGACTTTTAATTTTTCGTTTCGTGGCCGGAAGGAGGAGAGATGATTTCCCTATTGTTACAAAGTTATCGAGTGTCATCTGTCGAGATATTTCCTTGGCCTGACACTCAAAGGTCTTGAGAATGGGTTTGAGAAGGGTGTCAGACTTGAGTTGATCCCAACCGAATTTTAAGTTGGTGTATTGACGTATGGAATCCAGGTCCGGTGTTCCCCAACGAAAGGGTTCCATGGAAGAATCAACGGTCGGGTTCATGTAGGCTTCGTAGACCATTGGATTCGGAAAGCCTGGATTCAGAAAACGGACGAATTTGACTTTTCATTTCGCTGTCAACATTCAGAACCAGAAAATTCAGATTTGTATACTAACCTGGCGGAAGTTTAAGCTTCCTCAATTTCTCTCGAACCTTATTTTCTGAATCACGAAAATCATTCGTAATTTGGTTCGTCTCCCACCATTCATGAAACTTTACCAGTCCTTCAAAAGCATTGGTGGTGTCTGATGGAAATTCGGAGATGATTTCCAAAGCAGTAACAGGACCAGCCCCTTCTACACCGTTGGTGTAATCGCTTCCTGTCAGTAAAGCCATCAGAACAAGCTTCTCTCGACTCAGGTCTAAAAAATAACATTTCATTTGTTATGCACGAGCTCATGATTCGTGAATCATATTTAGATTCTTTAAATGCTGTATTGCATTACTCAAGCTTTGAAAAATAGTGGCGTATTCGTAGAATTCCACATGCTTGTCTCCGAATGAGAAGAAATTCTTGTAAACTCTCCTGCCACCAAAGAGCCATACGTCGGAATCATCAGTGATTGTTCCGTCCGTGAGGCAAGCGGTGTCCAGGAAGGCGCACTGTGATTCCGCCTCCATTGGACTAACAACGAACGGTATTCCGAATAGGGAAAGTAGTTCCTGTACAAATCGGTATATATGATAACGATTTACGATGCTTGATTTGATTAGCGGTCTTTGAGAGACTTACCTGAGACTCGATATACATTTGATCGGTAATAGTGGTAGCTAGACGTTCCTGAGTTCCGCGTTCGGTACGCAGCAACCCTTGTTCCGTATTCAGTTTTTGCTGGAAAATATATAATTGGAATCAAATTCACGTAGATTCAAGTTGTAACTATTATAAATCCATGGTGAAAACAAAATACAGTATATGTTCTCCAACCTGCGCCTGCAAGAAATCCGCAGTGATCATTCGCACTGTCGGCGGTTTATCTTGATTCTGGTCACTTGGAAGCATACCCAGAGTTCGAGTAATCTGTTGATTACGCCCACATGTATCAGCAGGAATAACATTGGTTGATTCCGATGTGCTGGGTTCCTGCGATAACATCTCTTCCAGATCCGAAGTTACTTCGGGATCAGAATCCCATTCCGTTTCTTCAATGCCTGGCTGTTCGGAAGCTTCAGGCTTAAAACTGTCAGCTTCGATTTCTTGAAGCTCCTTGGACAGTAAATCACCAGCTTCGGATTCAGGTTCAACCGAAAGTATTTGCATTTGTGATTGGGCTTCGTTGGACGAAATAGGTTTATGGTACTTGAGATCAGGGATACCATTGTTCGGCTTCGTAACCACTTCAACGAAGTCGTCTTCATCGTCATCATCAATAATGACTGTCTCATTGGGCTGAAATATATCGGCAAATATGTCGTTTTCCTGACCCAACTGGGTCAAATTCAGAACAATCGGAATTGACGAACTCCCATTTGAAGCCGGTGGTAATGACAACGGCAATGGACTGGTATTCTGCGGAATCAATGTTCTACCGTTCAAGCTCACCGTTTCTTCTACATCTTCGAAATCACTGTCATCACTGCTGCTCGAAGATTCTTCGGGTATTCCTGGTATCGTTGAAGCATTTGGAGTTGGAGTAATCGGTAACGATTTGACTGTTGATGGAATTTGCATCGAATCGTTAGGTTTCACTGGGGATGCAATTGGCACCGCATCTTTTGCTGAAATTTGCAGCGGATCTTTAGGATTTTCTGGCGTTTTCGCCATTGAAACGGCTTCTTTCGATTTCACTGGTGACGTAGTAACTTTGTCGCTGAATCCGACCCAACCCAAGAACTTGTACATTGGTGAAAACATGTCTTCCGCTTGTTGGAAACCCTTGTGTAAAGCATGGGACGACTTTGTTTGGTTGTCACCTTTAGTTGGACTTTGACTAAGAGATTTCTTGCGAATACTGGTTTCTTTCTGATTTTCTTCATCTTGTACTTGATTTTGACTCGGAATATCTTCAAGGGACAATTGTATGGCTAGTGCAATGTCCGCCTCTTCTTCGGTGATCCTCGCAGTGATGGGAAGTGATGGCTCGGAATCGTGTTGGTTAATTTCTTCGTCCTGCACTTCACCAACCGCATCCTCATCACTCGACCATTCTTCGACAAAATCGTCAATCGTAATGACTTCTCGAGGGTCTTGTTTCCGGCTTGGCCCAGCTTTCGGTTCGGAATTTCCACTCGATTCGGCTACTTTTGGCTTCAGAAGCAATGCACCTTTCTCCTTAGATCCAATAATTTTAGTTTCAACGGCCGTTGTCCCAAATTCCTTTTCATATTCCGCCAAGTCATCCAAATTTTGAACATGAATATGCTGTTGACCCATTTCCTGTTGAACCGACTTGATTTTCTTCTGTAGAAAATGTCGTTTCACTAAAAGATCCATTTGAAATGCACTGAATTCATTGGGATCTCGAGGCATTTCATGCATTTTGTTCCATGAATTTGCCTTCCTCGACTCTTGCATCTGATGCAGAATTTCATGTTGGGATTCAAGGGGGAGCGTGTCGAAATTAGGTGATTTGATGACAGAGAAATGCTCGGAGTAATTCCGTGGTTCATACTCATCTCCGCTACTGCTGTCGTCTGCACTAGAGCTCATGAAGGAAACATCCATATTTCCGTATTCCTTTGATTCCAATTTATGCCGGAGTTCTTCTAGGTCCGAGTCCAGTTCATTGTCGTCCCTGTGTGGGTTGGGTGGATTACCATTACCATTTGTACTGTATTATGCAATCTACCATGTACCGAATCGACAGCGCCAGATCGCATGTCAAACGTCATGTCATGAGTTCTAACGCTATCGGTGTAAGGTAAAGGGACATAGGTACGCATAATGCAGAACTTTAATTTTACCTGCGTTTTCCCTTTGGCGATCTCGAAATTGTGCTTTCTCCTTTCTTTTTGGGTGAAAGCCCTACAACCATACGGAGTGATGGCGGTAAAGCCTGTTTTGTTTTCATTTGAAGCTGTTCCATGAGATAATTGGAAAGAAGCTTCGTTCGAGCCGCGTTAGATTTATCCTGGGCACCCAATTTTCTTTGTTTGCGAAGGGCCATTGTTTCTCGTTTGAGAGCTGGTACACCGCCATCGAAAACAAAGATTGGACGAACGCCGTAGCTGAGTAGCTTGCAAATTCGATGAAAGACGCCAAGGAGATGAGCATTTGGGAGTGGATTTCCATCTTTGTCTCGGTAACCTTTTACTGACTGATGGAGCCATATTGAAACGTCTGTAAATCATTCAGAGGAATATCAAATATGAATAAAGGCTACCATTCACACTGACCAATAAATTGCCCATTTAAGAATGCAGTTCGCTGGAATTATATTTAGCTTGCAATTACATCCTAAAACTAACATATGGAGCGCTCTATGTAGGACCCTGATAGCGTGTGATGTGCTATGTAATTAAAAATTAAACTAATCCAACTCCAACTCAAATTGGATTCTGATATGCATGGATACTCTCGGCCCAAGGAAAGACCTCGATCGAAAACATTTCCGTCCACTCCGCGTAACGCTAATAGCATATGGGCGTGAGTGGACGGAAATGTTTTCGAGGTCTTTCCTTAGCTGGGCAAAGAGTATGCATACGCCTTGTAAACAGCAGCTTTTGAGTTGTCCATGTAATTTATTGACAAAAGATTGGTACGAAATGCAAATTAATTAATAGTTCATGAAACAGATCACATCTGTTCATAAAGTCTAGTTCATATTAGAATCATGGTGAGAATTGAGCCGAATTAATCTAATATCCAATAATACAGAACTTGGAAACGACAAAAATTTACCACGGAAAAGAATTTTCAATAGATTAAAATACATCATGGGAATTAAGGATATATACCTAGGAACACAACTGACAATTGAAATTGAGATAATTCAACTTATTTACACACTAAGCATCATTTGATATCAGCGAATACAGGAGAATCGAGTGCAAAGAGTATCTTGTCCAGTGAAATTCCCTGGAAAAACAGCCACTGGTAAGTTCTCGACCGGAGAATGAATCCGAATTTGACGAAGATGAGTATCACGCCCATTCTGATGATTACTGAGTACAGCCAACTGGAGCATGAATGTACAAATTGGACGATCACGGATGTCTTTGAGAAATATCTGAACCCATCCACTTGGCTCAGTAACTTCCACAACTTCCACTTCCTGTAAATCATTGAAATGTGTTCCACATCGAACTGAAATCTTGCTCGGAGTATAACTTTCATCCAATCTGAAGTCCGTGTAGATACAAATATCTCGAACCGTCATCTTTCTCCGGAATTGAATATTCACGAGATGTGGGAGTTGACCATCAGATTGCCAGTAATTTTCTAGAGATTGGTCACGGAGTTGATCCACACCGAATCCTGGTTTGCAAGTTGAGAGGCTCCAGATTGCCTGGCAACCTACTTCACGAATAAGGCCGGCTCGTTCATCTCGTCGCGGGTCAATGTGTTCTCCGGTCTGGAAACGGGGAGGCTTTTGTCTTTTGCCTACGGGGTGCGGTGTGCCAGTTGTGGCTGCGGTTGAGGAAGCAGATGATGTATTGGCAACGTCAGATGCTGTTGGGAGAACTGGTGCTGGACTGGATGGGGTATCGGGCAAAATCGGGGAAATTGTAGCCATTATTGATTATAGTTGAACTGGAATATGTAGGCTTTTACAAGGCAGAGCTTGGCAGGCTCTCTCGCTCACAATGAATTGAGACAACGTGACGACCAGGGACCATAGCCAATCCCAATACTCGTGCCTCACCGACCAAGTGTTCGTCGGAGTATTCTGATGCTGAGCCAATGATAATGTTTGCGTCACGATCCACGCAGAGAAAAACGCCGACTAAAGTACGCTCGTCTGTCAATTTGATTGTTAGTTTCTTGTTGAGCAAGGAACGGAGAAGATCGAGACCAGTGTCTTCTTCTTGCATAACGGAGAATGTATTCTTATTCTTCGATGATACCCTTCTCACTGCTTCATTACTTACACAACGTATAGTATAGCTTTTTTGCCAACTTTCCTACTTCTTCACGCTGTAATGAATACAAAATCAAAGTGTATCGTTAGTCAAATATGAACATGTAATATAAAATGTGAATTACAACATTTCATCAGAATGCGATATATAACCGTGTTGTACAACAGAATGAACTTTGAATTAACCAAAAAGAGAACAGTAAAACTCAGGGACTACCTGTGTTGGACTATACATACAATAAATACATACATAGGTAAATATGTACTGCCATCTTAATGTCGTCGTATTGTGTATTAACCTGATCCTGATTTGCCTTATGTGTTGTAATTGTAAGTTGTAAGTCTAAGTACTTAACCTAGGTATAACTAATTATCTATCAAATGGTGAATGACAATAATTTATGTATATTGTATGTTTACAATTCGTTACGACAAGGTATAGGTCACAATTCACAATGTAATAAGCGCAAAGCTGAGAGCGCAATCGTTATGCATAATACATTTAAAATGTAATGTTTAATATTTTGACATTCAACATTTCAACATTTGACATTGACCACTGAAGGTTTTGACATGTATGTTGTATGTAGAACGTATGTATTATACATACTTTTGAACTTTTATTTTTTTTTTTTTTAACATATATACAACCCTTTATTCAGGCTTCCACACAATAACATCAGAACTTTTATACTTACCGATGGCCAGAACCTTTCCCTTGAGTGAGTGGGCTGGAATGGGTTGACCCGTTGACTCAATGATGCTCCACAGACCCTGGACTCCCATTCAACAATAATTACAAAAGTGACAATTAAAATTAAACACTAAATGTCACTTAATGTGACTGACAACTGAATAGAAGCAAAACTTGAGCGCGACGACCGTGTTCCGTTCACCAATACTTTTTGAAATCCCTGCCGAATTTTTGCCCAATCCGACTCACCTAACCTGCCGAACTCAAAGTCTATCTTTCCTGGGCTGTGCTAAACCTGGTCGCGCACCTCATCTCTCGAATAATACGAACTACTCGGCGGTAACTGGTAACGGTGGTGTTTGTATTCAGGGGTTTGCCTAATTAATTGCACAATTAACTTGTAAATTACTAATTATTATACGCAGTTAGTTTTCGCCTTAGTTTCGTATTCCATTAGGTGCTAGGTAAGTTGTAAATACAATGTAAGTACATTGCATATAGGTGTTACACGTTACGTTACACATAGTACATACATACATTGTATTGCTATTTGATAATAGAAAAATGGCCGTAACGCTATTGAGTAAATTCCGAGGTTCGTTAACCGGAGGATTACTTGGGGATTGTCTGGGTGCACCTTTTGAAGGAGACGGACCAGCATTTCCTGGAAGGGTCAATCTTTACTTTGCTCAACTTTTCAATCCAAAAGTTAGAGGTGGGTCTGATCTCAGAAAAGTTGACCTTTTATTCTCAATTTTTCTATTTCAAAATTCTTGGAATTTTGTTCATTTTCAGTACCATATAAACCGTACACGGATGACACTGTTATGTCCAAAGCAGTGGCAGAGTCACTTACAGAGAACAAGGGATTAAATGCTTCTGAATTGGCAAAGAGGTCAGTTGTCAGTATTCGAGTGAATGAATGAGCATATGTATTATGCATTAAATACTGGCCCTGATTTGATTACAATTATTATGTAATGCAGGTTTACGACAGACTATTTTGCTGAACCAAAGAGAGGTTACGGAGCCTCTGTTCATGATGTTTTTATGGGACTTCGTAACAGTGGTTTCGAAGATCCGTTCTACCCTGCTCGAAAGCTTTTCGGTGGTCAAGGCTCATTCGGTAATGGAGCTGCAATGAGAATAGCACCAGCAGCATTATTTGCTTATAAGGAGATTCCCAAGCTCCTTGACATCACGTCACAGGCCTCGAGAATAACTCATTCCCATTATCATGGGATACGGGGTGCGACGCTTCAGTCATTGGCCGTTCGGCAGGCTCTTCTCTTGGATGCATCAAATAAGAACTTTGATGAGGCTGAGTTCCTGGACAGTCTCATAAAAACTATTCATGAGGATGAGAGCAAAGACCCTGTCGATGAATTCTCAAAGTTTGATGATGGGGCAGCAGAAGAGTTTCGACGTACTTATGTGAAGAAACTGAAGAAGATTAAGGAATTCCTGAAAAGACCTCAAATTCCTCCTATGGATGAAATTCATAAGGAACTCGGAACTCATGCAGCTGCCATTAATTCAGTACCGACAGCCATTTATTGTGTTCTTCTGGCCAGGAAACCTATCCCGGGACTAGAGGCAAGTTTTAATACTGGGTAAAATGTGGTCCAGGCCAGGTGGAACGGATTAATGGGTCCTTAAAATTAATATTTTATTTCTTCAACCTACTACAGGGCGACAATCAGTTCCTGAGAAGTATTCAATTTGCCATTTCTCTGGGTGGAGACACGGATACAATTGCATCCATGGCGGGTTCAATATCCGGTGCTCATTTAGGCTATGAAGCAATTCCCAAGGAATTACTCAAGCATTGTGAAGCTCCAGAGAAGATACTAAAAGTAGCTGACGAACTGTACGCTGCCTCACAATCAGCGTAAGAATTTCGGGAACCACACGTACCTTACCGTTCTTACGTGTTATTTGTTATTTATAACAATTCGTTCATAATTTCGTGCATTTGTTACGGAATTCATAGTCGTTAATGTTTGCTGCTTTTGAAAGCTGATCTTTTTTAATTAACTAGTCCAACGAATAGGAAATAGAATATTTAATAGTTTGTAGAATAAAATTGTCCTTTTGTTACCAGATTGACCTTCGGTAGCTCATCATTGTATTCATGAATTTCAGTAAATATGCCATTTGATGAATACAAGTTAAAAGTTATTAATACGTGAATTTGGATTTGGATGATTTAGAGCCTGATTTTCGATTTACTTTCTCCAGCTTTCACCAACAAGCCTTTGAATATTTCATACTAACAATTCTCGTATTGTATGCTTACACGCAGTCATGCAAATCGAAACATAAAAATAAGCCATCCGCAAAGACACTGTTGACCTTGTCCGATTTTGGAACCAGGCTATGACTCGGGCTTTAGAGAGAGTAGATCAAGGTTATCCCAGATATACGCGCATGCGATCCCTTTTACCCGGGTATTTTTTCCTCGGAATTCGGAGCCTTACCTATGAACTTTCTGTGTATTGAATCTCAGCTGTGTATCATAGCTCTATTGCTCTCTCCGTCTGAACGCATGGATTGGAAATTGGAAAAGAATAGGAACACAGTGCATATCAACGTAGATAGGCGTGTTGTATTGTTTTATTTTATTAATAGTGTTGCGAGATGCATATCTTAACATTAAAATCGTAGAGAATAATCCGAGCGACCGAGCGACCGTCCGTCCGTCCTTCACGTCCTGTAAACAAGTCTATCAACACAGTATAGTGCACACCGGCACGTTGACATACCAACAATTACACACCACGAATTCAAAATTAGAATTCAATTTTTCATATTTTTTGAAGAAGTGAACATACAAGCTGTAAACAACTACACGCGACAACGCGACGGGCCATGGTTTCCATGGCTACACATGCTAGTTACACAATAACATGTAACACGCATGTACCACGGCCACGTTGGCCTTGACACAAGAAGTCGTACGTAACACAATAATTGAATGAGATTTCGACACGTTAGCGAAAAGATGGTGGGATTTCAGTCGTCACGGCAATTCTGATAGGTTTGTGGTATTGACAACAATAAACAGAGATTTTGGTTTTATCGCGAATGCGAATCTGCAATAATTCAATTTCATACTATTATCTTAAACCCAATTCAAAATTTCAGCGCACAGCATATAATTTTGCTTCAAAATTTTGTACCTCTGCTACAATTCAAAATTATTGTGTAATTTCATCTGCTGTATGCAGATTAGATTTCTGCGTATCCCGTAGTGAATTCCAAAGCTGAGTATTGTGCAAAGTGCAGGTAAATACAGAATACGGATAATGGTCTGCTGATTGGTGCAATATACCTCATCGTAATAATCTGTGCGTTATCAGCATTCGTAACACGAGAATGTTGGTTAATTGAACAATCGATAATGATATAAACGGGGATACATAACTGTAATGAAATAGATAAACGCTGTATTAGTTTACCTTGGTTTGAGCAAAAAGCAAAAAGTGAACTGGTCACAGGTGCTGATTGATAATGTAATGCTAATGCCTAATGCCTAATAACCTAAACTATCACCAAGGTCGATGCATGGACCACGAACCGAGATACTTCTGCGGTATTGTGGTTCGTGGTTGGTGCGGGTGGGTGGTATTACTATTGATTTACACGATTATTCGCTTGATAATGATTACCAATGTTTTCAGGTCTGTAATTTCTGACTCAATCTCATCAATGTTGGAAGGTACATAGTGTGCTGTAGTGACTATACTAACCGGTCACGGCGAATGGCTAAAAACAAAAAGCATGGAAGGGCCTCACGGAAGTCGTAAGATTCAAATATAGCTTTCACCGTGCTTTCTCTGGAACTTGTTTGGTAATGTGTGCTTACTGCATGGAGCGTGATTGCATATGTATTTGCTAGCTTAATCTTCAGCTTTTGTGATGCGTATCTAATGTCTCCGATTAATTTTCACTGTTGAAATTACATAAATAATTTCAATTTTGGATTCAGGAAATCCGAAGAGATGGAGGCTGAAGAGATTGTTGAACTTCAGCCTAACCGTGGGAAGAATTCGACGGCAAAATCACCGGAAGAAGTTCATCCCGTGGATAAAGCCAATTGGCTTTCATTCACGACTTTCACTTGGATGAGCTCCCTCATGTACTCTTCCTACAAGGATCCCAAGAAACTACCTAAAATTCCTTATATTTCCATTTTGGAGGCGTGTAATCCCAATACAAATACTCTGGAGAAATTATGGAATGCCGAGGTGGCAACGGGAAACGAGCCAAGGATGGGTCATGTCATCTGGCAGGCTGTTCGTCGCCGTGCACTTCTCACAACTATTGTTTATTTGACATCCATTATCTTTGGATTTCTGTCCCCCGTATGTGTTTATGAGTTGCTAATTGTGAAATACAATAATGTATCTCGATATTGACAGCATATTTGACTTGAATTTGTGCCTTGTTGCAGACATTGTTCATGCGAAAAGTGCTGGAATTCTCAGCCAATCCGGACGGAGACATTTGGGACGGTGTGTTGTGGGTGTCCCTGTTAATTTTGTGTGAATTTGCTCGTATATTCCTATTTACGCTCACGTGGGCTATGAGTTACAGGTTCGTAACTAGTTTGTTCCTACTACTTCATTATTATTTCGAAAATAAACAAGTCGCTAATACGTGGCTTCCTTTGCGTAGAACTGCTATTCGCCTTCGAACTGCTTGCATGGGCTTGGCGTACAGGAAATTACTGAAATTAGGAAACTTAACGGACACTACTGCATCAAAGGTATATGGTTACGCGATGAAATTCACCCAATTCAATTAAAAATTGGTACATAACGAATTATACTTCGTAATTTCAGATAACTAACGTTATCTCAAGTGATTGTTCTCGAATATACGACGTAATTACGACGACCCAGCTTGCAATTGGAGGACCGAGCGTCCTGATCCTCTGTGTATTCTATATTGTCTACGAACTCGGATTTTGGTCACTCTTCGGGATACTTGTGTTTCCGCTATTTTCACCGATTCAGGTGGGAACTTTTACGCTTAAAATTCCATACAATTTACTCTAGTCAATCAATGATATTGATTAAATAGTTCTTGCTGGCCAAAGGAAGCGGCAACTATAGGCGGAAACAGATATCGACTCGTGATGATCGAATTACTTTTATAACTCAAGCACTCCATTACCTGAAGTTTCTGAAAATGTTTAATTGGGAGCGTTATTACCGAGATAGGATACGCCTGCTTCGTTTAGAAGAAAAGAAATATATCATGAAAGCTCAGCTTCTCCAAAGTCTGAATATTGTAATTGCTCCAACACTTCCGCATGTTGGTAAGGCTTAGTTTTTTCTTAATATTTTTCATTTTAAAATACACATTTAGCATTTCAATTTCAAACATGCCCTGACTTCACTTTCACAGGCGCTATAATCACATTTCTAATTTACATCAATTCTGGGCATGAACTTTCACCAGCTCAGGTAATTCAAGCTTTATGACAACGCTGCTGCTATATAATGGGGCTAAATGCTCTTCTTGCTTGGATATTCTTGTTTGTCGATATTATCGTTGCATTGTTCAGTTTACGGTGATCCATGTATGCTGGGGTATTTGGCTAATCTATGTTTTGCTGGGTGCTTTCTCTTTGTCCTTCTCCGCAGGCATTTTGTATTGTCGCTCTCTTCTCAGGTCGAATTCGACCTTCGTTGAATGAGATTCGTTCGGGATTTCGTGCATATTTTGATGCGGGGATTTCCTTTGGACGGCTAAAGGTTGCTAATTACAATCATTTAAACAGATAATAGTTCTTAATACCTGGTTGATGCATACCTTACCTCCCTTTTCGAGATCCTATATGCTAATTTCCTGGGCGTTTACGTTTTGGGGGCTGTTAATAGCCATAAAATCGGCTAACGTGGAAAATATTCAATTTTTATGATTATGACTAAATCCGTAATTTTGATTACATTACACACCCTATTTTACACAGTGTTTCACAATTTTATTCCTCTTCTCACTTTTCGGCTACACAATTAAATCCAGTACGCAACTCATTGACTTTTACTACATTTACCGTATTTTCATCGAGAGAATGGAGGTAACACAATTTATCCAGAAACGTGGTAGAATGAATATTCATTAGAATTGCGAATACCTTAGGAAGTACTCTTGATTCCGGAAGTTCATCGGACCATCCAACTGGAACCCAGTGTTAGTGAAACAGAAGCCATTATTTTCGAGAATGTGACCATCACCCGCCGTGTTCCACCTGATTCCGAGCATCTCAAGAACAACAACCTCAAGCAGGGTCAAAAGAATGTCAAACTGTCCAAGACAGAAAAAAAGATTCAGAAAGATCTCAAGAAGCATCGACAACGACAAAAGAAACTTGAGAAAAAATCGAAAGAAGTTGGTCAACCTGCTAAGCCAGATGTGATTGCATTTGAATTAGAACAGATTAATCTTCAGATTAAGAGGGTAAATCGTGAATAAAGTCTCATTTTTAATGATTTTTATCTAATGGCAAGTCTATTGCTAATACATAGGATTTTGAATATTTTAGGGTCGTTGCATTGGTATCTGTGGTCAGATCGGAAGCGGTAAAAGCACATTTTTGAAGGCGATTACCGGAGGCTTGGCCGTTAACAAAGGAAGCCTGAGTATTAATGGCGGCGTTGCCTATGCTGCGCAGGAGCCTTGGTAGGCAAGCACTAGGCTTAATTCAGAATACTTGGTTCTGGGAATGGCAAATATGATGATTACGATTAACTTTCAGGTTATTCAATGGAACTCTAAGAGACAACATTGTATTCGGAGAAAGTTTCGACGATGTTCGGTGAGTGAAGGCTGTCCTATGCTAAATAACATATTTTAACCGAACCAATTGGCTTATTCCGTGAATGTTTCAGGTATTACAACACGATTAGTGCCTGTTGCCTCGTAAGTGATTTCGGAATGTTGCCCTGTGGAGATCTCACAGAAACCAGTGAAGGTGGCAGTAATTTGTCAGGTGATTTACCTATTGTAAACCCTGACTTGCAGGTATTAAGCATTTTGTAACCAGATTTGCTTGAACAATACGCAGGTGGACAGAAATGCAGAATCTCCCTGGCTCGTGCAATGTACCATGTTGCGTCTAGGGATATTTTTGTTTTCGATGATCCCTTCTCGAGTAAGCTCTTGAACGTTGATCAACTTCATTTTTTATTTTAATTTTAGTAAGCTTGAGGGTAAATTCTAAGCGCTTTCTTAATAACAATTAGGTCTTGATGGACAAGTAGCCAAAACAATATTTGAGCGTGTAGTTACTAACCATTTAGCGAAAGACAAAAGCAAAACCTTAATCCTGGTCACCCATCAAATGCAATTCTTGAAGGATTGTGACGAAATCTTAGTCTTTAGCGATGGTGCAATTGCTGAACGCGGAACCCATAGGTATAAAGACGAATTTGTTTGCTAAATACATAAGCAGTTACGTTTTCTTGGCTGTTACAATTATGTATTGCATTTGTTTGGAAGTGAACTGATGGATCGCGTCGGTTCAGTTTACGCCAACTTGGTTGGCAGTTCAACGTCAGCTGAAGATGGGCATGCAGAAATTAGGTAATACTGAATAGGATAACCACGAAATACATAATTCCAATTTAATTCATAACCATAATAAATATGTATGCTGAATTTCGATGTTGTCACAGATTGGAAGATTCGGAAGCATCTGATTGTAGAGTCCTAGATGACAATTGGACTGAAAGTGAAAGTCCCAAGAAGAATCCTTGTGAGTTTAGATAATGTGAATCCAAATATGTACTTTCAAATGCTTTATTTTGTACTAACACATTTACAACGTAAACGTTGCTTCCGGTTTTCAGACAGCATTTCCGGAAATGGGAAAATACCTTGGAGCGTTTACAGCCTGTACTTAAAAAATGCTGGTGGTTTCTGTGCCTTGTTCGTGGTGCTATTTGCGTTTGCTCTCAGCGTGGGTTCCACAACATTCAGCTCATGGTGGCTCAAGCAATGGTTTAGACCCCATGGGATTGTTATAATGCCGAATGAACATCAGCGAAATGGGTCAATGCAACATTCAGAAAGTACTGTGAGCAGCACTCCGTTGCAGACTGAAGTTATCAGTAGTTCTTCACCGGATTTCATTTTCAATCGAAATGTTTATGCTGGAATCATTGGGGTCATTTTCCTTACCAGCTTCTCGCGAACTCTTCTATTCGTTGTGGTAAGCTCAAAGTGACATATTTCATGAACTTAGTGTTATCTAACCTAGCAATGTATTTCTATAGACGAGCATACGAGCTGCGCAAGGACTTCATTGTCGAATGCTTTCGTACTTCTTTCGAAATCGGCTTAAATCTTCAGAGAAGATCGGAACAGGACAAATTCTGAATCTATTTTCAACTGATATGGACACTGGTAATGTCACAACTTAATTTGCGTTTTATTAGATGGCATTCATATCTAATATTCATGTATCTTCTGACTATATGCTATTTCAGTCGATTCGGGCCTTCCAAGTTCGCTCGAGTTCTTCCTGCAGAACATTTTCGTTGTGATTTCAATCTTGACGCTGGTCACCATCGTATTCCCAGCCTTTCTGATTCCGTTTTTGCTTCTGTTCCTTATATTCTTGTACATTCGAAAGATTTACAAGTAAGCTTAGCTTCTGATTACTTACATTTCATTTGCTGAATCAGAAATTTTGATAAGAAACCCTTTTTATGATTGCAGCGAAGCGATTCGAGGATTGAAGCGATTGGAAAGCGAAGCCAAAACTCCGATTTACTCCAGGGTCAAAGATACGATCAATGGATTGGGCACCATACGAGCTTTCAGCAAGGAAGACCAAATGATACGCGGGTATGACGTTTCAATGATCGTAAATCAATTTTTACAAAAATTCCCGAACGAATTATTGAAAACTATGTTGTGTTCCAGATTTGAATTGCTGGCAGATGATTACCATTCTATTTTCTACACTTTTAACTCTGCTATTCGATGGTTGTCGATTCGGCTCGATGCATTAGCAGGTAAGATAACAAAGCTTTTGTCCATCTGGTTATATTTGCTAATTCCAAAAGTTTCCTGTAACAGTGACCGTAACAGCTGCTACTGCGATACTCATACTTATATTCCATGGGAGCGTTTCCGCTGCATCCTGCGGTTTGGCCTTATCCTATGCCGCCCAGCTCGCAGGTATATTTCAATTTACCGTTCGCCTCGCTACAGAAACTGAATCAAAGTTCGTGTCAGTGGAGCGCATGAAAAATTTTCTGGAAAAGAGTATGCCTGAAGAACCAGAGATTTTCGACGCACCATCATCCAAGAAAATTTCGAGGAAGAATCCTGAGAAACTTCTGATGCTTCCGAGTCTCATGGATGTTCATCCCAACTGGCCCGTTGCTGGGCATGTCAAGTTTGACTCAGTATATATGAGTTATTCATTGGAGCATGAGGCGGTACTTCGGGATTTGTCGTTTGAAGCCTATCCTGGACAAAAGATTGGTAATAATTCAATATTTCGAAATCTGCATTTGGTAGTGTCACTGGTCAACTCAGCTAATACATCGCTAATTCCAGGAATCATTGGGCGAACGGGTTCCGGTAAATCTTCCATTGGCAGTGCACTCTTTCGTCTCACGGAGCTCAAATCCGGTCAAATTCTGATTGACAATGTAGATATTGCTGGGATTCCTCTGTCCAAACTGAGAAGTTCTCTATGCGTGATACCACAAGAACCAGCAGTATTTCAGCACAGTATTAGATTCAATTTAGACCCTGCAAATAACGCTGAGGATTCGGAGTTATGGCTTGTGCTGGAGAAAACTGGACTCAAGGCCTCAATTGAAAACTTGGATTCGGAGTGTGGATTGAGCCAAGGTCAACGACAGCTACTATCGATTGGTCGAGCTTTATTACGTCGAGCTAAGGTATCCAAATCAATATTTAACCATCGAAAACATTGACGCATCTGTGACCTATTGGACTAATGAATTTCTAATATCCGCGACCTTATTTGACCACAGATTGTTTTTGTGGACGAAGCCACCAGCAGCGTGGACACGGAGACGGCAGCCGTGATGGACCGTCTAATGGCGGAAGAATTCGAGTCTTCAACGGTTTTCATCGTTGCACACAGACTTCAAGCATTGTCTTACTGTGACCATTTACTCATTATGGAAGACGGAAGGGTACGTTGTATATTTAACGTCTTGATACGCTGTGTTATTAATATGCCTAATTAGATTTTCTAATCTAGTATTTATGCTAATCATTAATAATTCTCTTATTTTATTTAGCTGAGAGATTTTGGACCCGTCGAAGTGATTACCAGAAAACCTGAATTTGCGACCCATTTTGAAAAGTTTGAGACGATTTCCCTGCGCTGAAGAAAAACTCAGTGAAATAGTTTCGTGCTGCTAAATAATTAGCTTTACTACCAATACTGTGATGAAACCATGTACCTATAGCGAACGTTCCATAGCTGTGTAACTTTAGTAAATGTCGAAATTATTCAAATTAAATTTTTAAAATTATTAAGATGGTGGTTTATTATCTGGATTTTTAGTTTTATCAGAATCGAGTGCTGAGTTTGGGTTATCTGTGGTACTTCCGGTACTACCACGATTTAGCCGTGGTTTTCCGGAACTACCATCGGGTCCTGATTTTATTACGGTCATACTTCCACCAGTACCAAGAGAGGAGTTGAGCGTTTTCAGGGCTGTACTCGAACCTCTCTCATCCTTTGGAAGTGATGTCATGCTACCGTTCATCTCTTCGGCGGAATAAAATGTTGATTCTGGGTCAGTGGTACTGATGCTCTGAAGTCTGCTCTGAGACGCTTTGAATATACTGTCGTCACTTGCTATGGATGCGGCTTCCCCGTCTGGAAATTCCTCTTCTATATCCGTGGGATTCGTTTTCGTTAGCAGACGAGGACCTGGATATTCGTACAATAATTCGTGAATTCATGGTTATGTAATAGGGTAACCGCAAGTAACGGTCGCGTCCGTAGGTATACACACTCGATGTAGCTGTTGCGACTTTGGCTTTTACAATTATGTTCCGAGAATTATGTATACTGTATAATATCCAAAGGTTAGTTAACAATATTCATTTACCAGTGAAGGTGATGCAGAGTGCACCGATGGGAGCTGTGATGATAATAGAGAAAACTGCCATTGCCACGATAGCTTTAGCCAGACAGGTCATCGGCACATTGTGTGCCTTGTCTACGATTTCACTGAGTACCAATGGAGCCAGCGCCGCCTGATTTTAATCATATTAGTTATATACAAAGATTATGTAATTAATTAGGTGGGTGGGAGTCTGGATAGACATGTCCTACCTGAACAGTAGCTTTTGGCATCCATGCTAAAGAAACGAATAACCTTTCCCTCCAACTGAGCTTAGCAAACCACGCAATGAAGAAAGTTGTGACGCTTCGTACCTACAAAGTTAAGCATGAAAACACGGTAATTGGTATAAAATATTAACATTAAAACGATTGAAAAAGTTACAAAACTGGTCACAGGATAGGTAAACGAACGATCTGTAATGGACAAAATGACATCTGAACGACCGAAAATTCCTTACCAGCAAACAAATGAGAATAATTCCAATTATTCTGAAAATAATCCCCACTGCCAGGGGATCCCAATATTTGTCCTTGAGATATTTGTCATGGGCTGTCTTTGTATCCACATCATAGGGATCTTCAGCTTTATCCAACGAAAACTTGATTTCCTTCCCAATTGTTCCAAAGAGAATAGGCACTGCAATGGCCCAAATGTGTCCCAGCTTATGCTCCACTTCGTGCATGACGGGTTTCCAGTGTCGCTGTGACCTCCAGCCAAAGGAAGCTATGAAACTTGTCGTGAGAACTCCGATTGACCCCGCACCGCTCACGATTACCGTTCTCTCAAACCCTAACATGCAACAGATATTCACGACCAGGAGAACGACCAATCTGGTAATTCCTTTTGAGCCCTGTAATAAGACGAATTCCAAAAATTACATGACTATTGGTGTATCAGCGGTTAAACCGTTACCACGAAATTCACGATTAGCGCAATGTCGTCGCACTGTTCATAATTTGCAACTAATTTCCTTACTGATTCTCGTGATGGAAGAAAGTGAAGAATGCATCCCATGACAACTCCGAAAACGAGTCCAACCACAATTGCTGAGAGTGATCCAATTATGCGCTCGTAGTCTTTATAATGCGCTGCAAATCAATATATATGTTAATTGTCAATCATTAAGCTCACAGTAGAAGCTCTAAAACTGTGCCAATTACGTTCATGTTCATCTTCGACAAAAGGGTTCTTGCATGCATTCAGGTTAGAGAGTGAACCAGCCGTGGTCAGGGACAAGAAGATTGTGTAGAGTGTTATGGCCAGCACATCGTCAATGCTGGAAGCGGCTATCAGCAGTGTTGGAATCCCTTTATCGATTCCATACCCTTTTCGACTCAAGGACAGAATACCCGGAACAACGACTGCAGGTGATACGGCGGACAGTGCAAATCTGTGAGTTGAAAAATTACAATAATTGACGAACAATTAAACCCTGCCTTAATTTAGGTTATTTACCCGGCCACGAAACACATGAACACTGAAGGATTCAGCTCGTTGAAAAAACCATAGAACAATGCTGCACAGGTCATTGCTTCGACGCAGCACGGACCGAATGCCAATGCTGGCACAACACCCTTAAGTTTCTTCAATTGTTTCGGACTTAATTCTAAACCCGCTCTTGTTAATATTAGAGTCAATGCAATTTCTCTGAAATAGTGAATTGAATATTTAATAATTCATAACTTAATATTTTACCTTTGCGTTATTTCATTTTTTTATTTCTATCACCTTATCGGAGTTATCCAGTTGCTGGAAGCAATGAGCTTCCAATGATTGCAGCATTTGTTATATGCGGTTGTATTGGAGATATCATAGCCGAGAACGGCCGTGCAGTACGAAAGATGTGTCATTGTCCCATTTATTTCCATGTGCCGTTCTGTTTGATAGGGATACTGGAAATTCTTGAAAATATCCAACGCATCTATATTCCTTAGCATAATTCCTAGAGCGAGTGGGGCTAGAAGGGCCGGGAATCCGATGACTTTTATCATGAGCCCCAGGAATAGACCAAAAATCTCGAGTACGAATATCGCCATAATTGGACCTTTAAACCCCGCAACGTCTCCGACAATGAGCCATAAAACTGTCCATGTAAGGGCGAAGACGATGAGGAATACCAAGATCTTGGCAACTGGGCCTCCAGGTGGACATCTGAAGAAGTATTTACAGTTTTCCTTGCAGGTTGCGTGTTCAGGTCGAGTGTAATTGATCTTGTGGTCAAAACAGGTACACCAGTTTGGGTAGAACCTATTTGAAAATTTAAAATTGACAATGTCAGTTTCTAACTACACAGTTATATTATAAGCGCAATGTTTCGACACAAATTCATAAGCGCTAAACGTAGCAACGTGCTCATACTTGATAACACTACTGCTCGCAGCATGCAATGGAGTTGGATGGCCATGGCCGGACTCCTTTGGCTGAACCTCATCGGGACCAATACTTGTAATCGACTCTTCAGATCCATGCTCGTCTCGTTGTATCGACTCATTTCGCATCAAAAACGACATTGTTAATTTAATTTAGGATATCCTCCACGATCAGACGGCAGTATCTTAGATTTCAAAGAGATCTCGACATGTTTTATAATAAAATACGCGACTAGAATATAACTATAACTATAATTATACTATCTAGAATTTAAAAATAATTTTGAATCAGCTCTTTTCTTCTGAGAAGTCAAATATTTCAATCGATAATTCAAAAATTTTGTTTATTTTTCATGATTCGTTACATTAATTTCAAAATCCCATAACAACTCACAATAATTAGGTAGACCTTCTATTCTTAAACCGGTTCGATAAAATGATTAAAAATGAAATAAATCATTTACATGTATTTCAAGCTAATATACTTAGCTTTTATTAGCTGGTCGTTTGCCTAACCAAGGATAAATAGGCTGAAGAGCCGGATAGGGATAAATCGTACTATTAAAGTAGCTAATAGCATCTTGAACATTATCTCTAAAAATAACGGCACTGAACTGAACATTGCCCCATGACCCCCTGGCCCTATTCTCCCGACTCCCGGAAATCCGTATCTGGTTATAAATCTCGGACAGGGGCCAGTTCTGGAGCTCAATCCGAGTTAGGTAGTTCCCAGCATAGACATGGCGATTAAGCGGATTCTGCTCAGCAGAAACCCACCAATCAAGCATTACAGGGTAACTCTGTTCCGGAGGGTCAATTCGCCAGTACAATTGCGGAATTAGGGCATCCACCCAACCTTCCACCAACCAAAGCTTAGCATCACAGTAAATCTCACTGTACTGATCGAAACCCTTAATACTACACGGCATTCCGCCGATATCTTGTTGGCAAGGTCGGTAAATACCAAAAGGTGATACAGTAAATTTGACCCAAGGTTTAACACCATGAATTCCCTGATTGAGACGCTGGATAAGTTGATTCACATTGAATCTTCTCCAGTCGTCTAGGGATAGGGTGCCTTCTCCGTCCAGATATTCCTGGTAGGTTGCATCGTCTGGGAATTCCAGCCCGGTGACTGGGTATGGGTAGAAATAGTCATCCATGTGAATACCGTCTAGGTTGTAGCGGGTCGTGAGGTCGATAACGACTTCATAGGTCCGGTTCTGAACAGCCATTGCTCCGGGGTCCATCCAGAGGTAGGCGTCAAAAGGGTAGGCGTATTCTGGAAATTGGAGGGCCATGTGCTTGGGATCCAAGCCTTCCGGAGTGTTCTCCATTTTGGCTCGATATGGATTGATCCAAGCGTGGATTTCGATGGCTTTTCCATGAGCGTAGTCGATAATGAATTCGAGTGGGTCCCAGAATGGTTCTGGGGCCATGCCTTGTGTGCCAGTCAGGTACTTACTCCAAGGTTCGATTTCGGAGGCATATAGAGCATCACCAGCCGGTCGAACCTTTTGGTCGAATTTGAAAATCGTATCAATCTTTAAAATTGAACTTTTGATTGCTGTGAAACGCATTTCGATTAATTTTTTAGTATTTATTCATGCTTTACCTGAAAGAAAATCGTATTCAACCCGGCCATTGCGATATTATCGACCAGGGATTTTAAAGACTCTTGCTGTACAGCAACGCTTGAGCCAGGACTTAACGGCCAATCAATGTTCGCTACTGTAGCGATCCATACTCCTCTCAATTCTCTACCCGGAAAGTTTTCTTTATTCATGTTTCAATTATTTTAAAATTCATTTAGAACAGGTGATTCATTTATTATGAAAAAAGCTAAGAAGAATTACCATCAAAACAGCAAGTATATTCATCGGAATAAGATGGACACAAGCCAGGTAGCGAATCTGCATTTCTGCAGGCTGCAGATGGAATACAATTTCCAATTAATCCAGGGTCCGAGTGCTCATGGTCGTAGCATGGGTCAGCTGCATAAATTACATATTCAATTTTATTATGCAACAAATACGGGAGGTATCTACTTAATATAATTTCTCACATTACCTGCATTTGTGCCACAAATAAAACCAGCTGCAAAAATCAGTACAAATAATTTTAAAGTACCCATTTTCTGCGGTAAGCAGTTTAGCGACTGGTCTGTGACTTATATTTACTGCCTCAAATTCAGAATTGAAATTCAGAGTGACCATTTGACCATGAAAATTATCACCTGTTTTTCAAGTGTCCGGTTCACAAGATTTGCTTTAAAAGATATGGAATTTTGAATTTACAATCACTTTCAATTTATTCAAGAGTATGGTACGTACATAAATACGTAATTGTACACATAACACACCCACTCTACTTAATACCGTATCTTCATGGTCAAACTAATCAAAAAATCTATTTTTTTGAAGTGTAATTTCCAACTAATAGCCAACTAATAGGGTATGTATTAGCCACCCTATCAGTTATTTCATTTAAATGGTATTCCCGGCGGTATTTTGCTCACGAGCAATTCAAATGCATTAGTTCGCCTGACGGGCAGAATTGTTCCAGAACCATACCATAATTCCAAGAATCTAATATTTACTTCGACTATCTGGAATTGGTTATATTTTTTATTTACCAAAATCCTACATCTTACGCAATTCCTTATCCCTTCCCATTCTGTTTGTTAATGATATCTAAATGTGACACAAACAACCACTGAAAGAGCACTTGTTCCGCTCTGCAAACAATGTACCTCAAAATAGCCTAATAATAAATATTTACAACTATTTTATTATCTTCTAAGAATGACTCCTTCCTCTGTACTGCATTCAATCTCTTAAACTCTCAATTATTGACTTTTACGAGCATTTTTCTGCTGTTGGGTTCATGATTCTATCATGCAAGAGTTCAAGTACATCCATGGTCAGTCAATGGTCGGGTCGGAAGGGATCAAAGCTTAAATCATGCTTAACTGCCCATCCTTTAATATTTAAGTAGGATGTATATGTTACCGTTTGCTAGAATTTGAAGTACAAATGCTTTTGTACAGATTTGTTTGAAGTTTCGGTCCAAACATTTGAGTACATAGGTATTTAGTTCATGTCTTAAGCGATCACAATTTAACAGATCATCAATTTGGGTCTAGTAAAAATATCATCTTTTCCAAGTTCACAGCGGTCGTTAAAGGGCCTACACGTTTCCGCAAATTCAAACGAACGGATACAAATGAATTTGTAGCGCAAATTC
>JAQFYT010000204.1:0-31914 GCA_034694925.1 Ceratophysella denticulata
TGATGAATTTTCGAAACGCGTCGCTGTTTCAATAAACAACTGAATTTTACATTCCTTCTGATGAGCGTCTGAGGCTTTTTTCTTCACGGCATATGGATTTGGCTGGCTATCGAAATTTTGCATACTAAGCATAATTTACTTTATTTCCCAGCAGGTTTCATTGATCTCTTCAGTAATCAAAGGCATATTTGTGTTATTGTAAATTCGAACAATGTACTTTGTTATTAGCATAGGTATATTTAAAGGTTATATAATAGCCGAATCCGACATTCGGCATGAGGCTGCTCAAAATATGATAACTAATTGTGTATATCATACGTAGATTACATTGTACTTTGCATTGAATATTTCATTTTAAGCTAATGGTCCACTTATATTTACCCTTCAACTGTCGAGGAAGAAAAACAAGCGTCTCCATTCAATCCGTAAGGCTTTAGTATATAATATTTTGCAGATTTTGTGTTTTTTTTAAAAAGTAATGTAGTAATCAGAAATTCTATGCACCATTTGACTATAGTAAGAAGTAAATATTTACAACTAAAACATAGGTACTAGTATATATGATACATGTTAGGAAAAAACTCAAAATAATATTTTTCCCGTTCGACTGCACAGAAGTTCGCAGCATTCATAAGAACAAAAAACAAGGTTAATTGGTCCTTGATTAACTGTAATAATTTGAGATAGGTATGATATGGATTTATGGGAATAATGAACTCGGTTTACCGTTCAGAGAGCTTTGAATATTTAATATATTTATTACGATATACTCGTATGGCGAAAATCAGTGGTTTGCGCCATATACAACGCTAACCATGACACATCCAGATAATGTATTTTGAGCATTTTAATTCAATTTCTTTGACAACCAGTTAAAGTTATGAATAGAATATATACCTTATACATAAGTACGAACCATATCATCATAGTCTAGTCATGGTCTGAACAAAGCATAAGTCTTGGGGTTATAAATTAAAATTCAACAAAATCTAACCTCTTTACGAATTTTTACGTGGAATTCAAATTACGTCACCCTTCAGTAAAAGCTATTCTATTAGTACCTACTCTAACGTGTAAAACTTAGTATTTGCAGAATTTCCAGACAGACGTCAGACTAACAAATTTGTTTTCAAGGAAATTGTAATTTGCAATCGTACGTGAAATCAAATACCAGTCCCAGCTAACATGCAAATAATTTTGTGTATGTCTAACTAGGTGCAGTATTATTGTTATTTTTGAAATACACTGTAACAAAAAACCGGTCTATGCACGCTAACGCTATACGTTGCATAATTCAGGCAGTATTTTAATTCAAGCTTTCAAGCTTACAACATCCAACCCGTTGTAACATCCTACATGCGCGTCTAACTAAACTGAATTACGCCCTCGCCTGCTGAATCCTCAAAAAGTAGTCCGAGACGACGGGAACTCGTCAGTTTTGCATTGTTGTCAATGCTTAGTTTTATTCTCATTGTCCGTCTAACGGAACTTTCCTAGTTATAAATGTCGGGAGTAAATTATCAATCAGAAGAGTATAATACATATGTGATGTAGCCGTAAATTCTAATCTGCAAATAGGCAAGGATAATAAAAACACAACACGGTGTGTATTAGAATGCAGGCCAGCCCAGACTTTGGACTCACGCCCTTGACTACAGGTCAGGTTAGCTAAGGACAGTGACTGGACGATTGGGAGCCCACAAATTGGCCTGAGTTCATATTGGTACTGTTGGCTATTAAAGTCGATCGGGTGATCGTATACGGATATCTAACGAAGGCAACCTAATGTACTCGGGTATACCGTCAACCGCGTAAGGAGTTTCTAGATCCTAGATTTCGACAAACTTCGGTACGGCTAGATTAACTTAGCTCACCCGAAAGGCTACCTACAGGCATTTGCACTCTACCTATACTAGCTGTGTCTCAAACATCGCGTGTAATTTCAACTTCGATTCGAGCTTTGCTAGTTTTCAATTTTAAATTACGAAAATGATATGCTTATTTTACTGAAAATGCTCGTTCCAAAATCCTTGCATTTAGTAATAAGCCGTTTGGTCGGTGATCACTTATAGTAGAACGACATGGTATTATTCGCTCTGATGAGCCAACAATGACTTCGCCAATCTCAGCCTCAGCTGTGTGCAAAAATGCAAAAAAAAAAGAAATGCCGATGGGTTCTCATAGCACAGTTTTCGCACTGTTTGCATCAGGTGGGTGGAGAGTGGTGTAAATGGTTTTCACCCTGAAAATCACGAGAATCACATGCTGTACGGTGTTACAGCAATTTAGGTTAGGTAACTATGGCCTATGCATTTAAACCGTTACGAGTCATGTGGTACTACTTACTTTTCTACTTAATTTACTATTTACTCCCGTACAGATGGAAAGTAAGAATACGGGTACCTTACCTATTTACAACAGTAACTGTTCAAATTTCAAATGCGGATAGTAATTTGACTTCGAGATGGACACACATATAGTTAAACCTAAGACCAGGTACCTATTACGTAAAATACGTGTCGGATTTGCTTGCAGGGAGCGGGCGTGCATTGTTCAATAGGTTGAGCTTGAGCTACTTTTGGAAGGATGTGGTACTTCGTATATGGGTTTGTTTGTGATGATTCAAATGATTTTCCTGGAAATAGAAACGCAGATAAGTTTATTTGATTACGTCCTTAATTCCACGGCACACGAATACTAGGTAATAGTAATTTCAAAATCATTAGAAAACCTTGCACATGCTGTTGGTTCAAACAATCTGAAAAAAATTATTCGAGAAGTTTAGAATTGCTCATACAGCAGTGGTACATTCAGGAGAACTTTCTCGCAACGACACGACAAGGCCCCAGACGGCTTAACTCTCCTCCCGTGATCGAAGGGCAAGTGCCTTCTCTGGGATGCTACCTGTGATGACACCATGCGCAAGTTTTACATCCAGGCCTCATGTCATCCCGGTCTGCTGGGGTCGCTGAGCCTAGAAAGTAAGGACGACGACGTCATTAGACTATGGGTACGTTTGGTGAAGACGGGTTGACGCGACGCCATTACCGTTTAGCGAATTTTGACGCCTAACGCGTTTAGACTACCACAAGGCTTACATGGAAATTTCTAAAAAAAAAAAAAAAAAACTCTAAGGACTTTGAATAAATAAATATAGGTATCGTCGTTTTAGCAAAACGAGTATTTTATTTTCCACTGGCAATTATATTTTTGAAGCTTGTCGTGGATGATTAATTATCCAAAACAAGAGTTTTACTCTGCCAGCTTGGCTTTACGAACATTGGTGCAACAGTTGCTCAAAATGTTCAATCATTTCGCTCGACGTAAACCAATATGCATAAAGTGCGATGTCCTTCCATTCCTCTCTGTCAAGATCAGCCAAGTGCAGTGGAGCAGAGCGTAAGTACGGAGCATAGTTGTTAACCCCATTCCATTCCAACAACCAACATAGCCAAGTCCTCAACAATGTCATTAACAGAAAAAAAATAGATTGCATGAGTTGCAGTTCTTTGTTGATGTCATTTCCTATTTCTTGTGTAACTCTAACTGCATTTTAGTTCTTGCCCATTCCTCGTAGCTGCTGCTGTGATGTAAATTATTTGCGTAATACTTCTCCGGTGTTTTTATGAGGCTCGTGAATATGATTGGCTTGGCACAAGGGTTATGACTATGACTCGTCTTCGAGGTTGAATTGGTGTTTTGTGCTCCGCTTGTTTGCAGCATATGTGCATCCGGATCACATTGCTAATGATAATGATATACTACCACGGTAGGTACTGTAGTAAACTGTAAAATAGATATTGCACTTAAACTTGAGGTTTATAGTTTAATTTGCATGCGTTTTATGTTGGGTACCTATGTGTCCTCATTGAAGAAATAGGATGTTTGAAGGCGGAAGGTAGTCCAAAATCCCTGTCCTACTTTGACATTGATAATGGAATTCTTTATAACCAGGCCAGGATGACTAAATGGGACGCCTGGATGACATTGAGCTTTGGAAATAGGTCAAAATAATTTTAACCACCACTTTATCAACCACATGCTTGATGCGCTCATATGACACAATGTTGCAGTCGAGAATTATCATAATTGAGGCAAGCAAGAGTTAGAATGGCAATTAAATTCATTAGGTACATACTTACGTAGCGTTCTATTTGATTTTTAGACCAAATGGGTCTACTGAGATTACAATTACCTTGCTTTTGCTGCCAGTCTGTGTGTTGCAGTTTTTCCTTATAAACATCTCAGTGAGATGATCTCACACATGGTAGCAAAATGATTGCGCGATGAACGTGTTATGAACCGATTAGGTTTTCAAAATCTTCAGAGCATTCAAAAAGCCAAATTGATATTAAAAGCAGTTTGTTTGGACGCAAACTCGATGCGCGATGCATTTGTTTTCCAAACCCCATCAACTGTTACTTCAGATTATTCGATTTTTTCAAATATCCTTGTTCGAAGAAAAGTTCAAAAATTCATTTATAATCCAATACAGCAATATCATGCACTGCAACTCGGTTATACTTCGTCATACTCTCTGGTTCCAAGCTGCTGTAAAGCAGGGTTTTTCCTAACAAAGTCGCTCGCACGTGGACACTACGTAACCTGGTAATCACGGAAGCCATCTAAAATTTTATGGAATTTGACATTGACGCTTCATCTGTATATACAAGGCTATAAATTAAGCATTATTCTATAAAAATTAAATCATGGTAAATCACAGATACCTGCAGTTGCGGTCCACGTTTATACAACAAGATTATGTAGGTATAGCTATTTCCAGAATCCTTTACCGTTAAATCTTTGAATTGTTAGATCGCCTACTATATGTTCGCTCTCACCCGCGAGGTTGCACGCGCGCATTAGAAAACGTGCCGATAAGGTTATTGCCTTAAATATTTACACTGGTTTGGTTTCATAATTGAAGACTATGCTTAATTTTAAACATTGTATGGAGCCATGAACTCAAGATTAGAAATGGAAAAGCAATTAACTAACACACATTATAATTTGCTGTGAAAATACATTAACCGTGTATTGAACTCAGAGTTAATGGGACTTATTATCGCCCAAAACTCATTTCCTGATCTTTAATTGGAAGGATAGTGTATTGTGTGTCATAATTGCCATATGGTAAACATTTAATAATTTAATTCAAGACGCCAAACGTTGACGCCAGTCAATGTTTTCCTGGTTTGTAAATCGTGGTTATCGTCCAGTTCTGTAAAAATACTTAAATAGGATGTTGTGCTTGAAATCGGGATCAATTACCTACAGCTGTAGACTTTACCCTCACCCGAACATTAATCACTCTTACTTTTCTGGGTACGTAGAACCAGGAAACAATGTTGCTGCTATTATTGAATGAGTATTTACATTTAGCGTTCCTTAACCCTTACGAATTGACTGTATTTTTAAAATGGGGTCAACGTCAACGAAATGCGAATCATAAGCGGAAGTTTATGACTGTAATTTTGGCACCCATGATCCGTATTTAGGTTTACGGCTTTACGCTTTAACTTTGTCATCACAAGTCACAAGTTGGATGTCAAAAGTGCCAAAGCAAATTCCCAAAAATATTATGGTGCGTAGACAAAGCGGAAATACTACACGTTTTAATACACGTAATTTAATTATTTACCTTACTAGCACGCAAGTTTTTAATCATAAATTTTCTTACAATTAGATCATTATACGTATTTAACGCTTTATCTACAAAGTAGACATAAATCTGTCGCCTGGAATCATTGATGAGGACAAATGCCTTTGTAACATTTCCTTGTCGAGGTGGAATGGAAGCGTCAATTATCACGTATCACCTATGACTATGACATTAGCGGTTAAGAAATTAGGTGTACTGTACGCTACATGAATTTTGGGATTTTAAAATATTCTCTTTTTTTGTAAAACAGTTTTTGTCAATAAAAGTCAAGATTTATATCATTTTAATTTTATTTACTTTCTTGCGTCTTGATAGACGCACACTCCACACTTAAACAGTGCATGAGTACAGCAGGCAGCATGGATCATTGCAAATACAAAAAATGCTATATAGCTACAAATTCGTAGATACCTACCTGCATATATGTATTTATGTCCTACCCAGGTAATGTAATAGATTAATGTACAAGTTGGCCTACCTATGTATCTATTTATTTAATTACGAAAACCTGCTTGAATTTTATATTACATCTTACATTACAAATCTCTCAGCCAGTATGTCGTCGTTTGACTATTTTTAAGGATGATGATATGATGGTGTTACCTATAAGGACGAAGATGTATTGTTTTCTCTTATTCCTACGTCTTTGAAGGTGTTTACAGTATATTAGCAACTTTTTGACTTTGGGAAAAAAAATTAAAATGCATTGTAGCTAGTATCCGTTCATACTCTTCTTGATGTACCTGTCTATCTCCATTTGCAATATTCATTGACAAGGATACAGTCACAAGCAACGCTACAAGGCGAAGGATTTACTAAAAACCAGTAAGTACTTAAGTATAATTAAAAATGGAAATTAGCACATATAAATTAAGGTCCATAAATCCGGGTTAGATCTGAACTGAACAAAGCTGGGGTCCGTCCGTGCTCTGTGCAAATGGGATATGGAGCAGGCGACTTCCAGTAAGATAGGAATTATTAAAATGCGTACCTATATTTTATAGTTGTGCAGAAATTGTGCTTTGTTAGAAATTGGAAATTATTGACACTAATTTGGATCAGGTTCAATTTGTAAATCAATGATTTGACTCAACCTACATTACTAGAACTGGGACATTTTGATTAACGAACCGCAACCCATTACCGATACTATGTACACAGGCTATATAGGCATCACCGATTGACTTAATTCCCGGTTGCACTTATTAGCCTTATGATATTAATTTGAATAATGTTGAACGTTACATTTTACAATAGAGGAGCTAATTGACCCAAATATAATTTGAGTTTTGACTGTATTCTAGAATATTAATACATACCTAATTATTATTAAATACCTGTGTGCTATGTATGATTAAGGTTCGAGGTTCGAGCATGGAATTCATGGGTTTGAGTATAATTTCGCAGTCAAAGCGTGACACTTCGAATAGGTTGAACGTCTAATAAGTCACAGGTTTCAATTTGCTAAGGCGATAAAATTAGATCTTCTATATTGGCAATATTTTAGAATTCGGCATATTTTAATCCGACTACTGTAGTTTGTTAACCATCATTGGAATTACATCGGCTCGACGCGTCGAATACACAACCCAGTGAAAACTCGGAACACAATCGAAGATTAATCTAATTAATTTCTCTTATACTATGCCATTCCAACAGGTTAATAAAATGGCGTCTTGGAATCCACATTTCATGAAATTGGCTATCGCCGTCCTGATCCTAGCCCTGATTGACCATGCTACCTGCGACGGTTCCCGAGATATCGGAGAAGCCTGTTCGTTTCGTTCCCAATTGGCCAATTTCATCCGAACCAATGATTCACCCGAAGGTTGCATTTCTGCCAAAGGCCTAATCTGCATGTCACACAAGTGCGTCTGCGCAAACCCAGCAGCCATCTACGAAACCCCGACCCCGCCATCATCATCAGATAACGGCGGGTCAACCACAACGGCCATTACCAATTCCGCATCAAATTTCTTCAAGAAACTTATACGTGGTGAAACGACGACCACAAGCACCACTACCACGCCGGCTCCAATCACCAGCAACAATTCCGGTTCTAGTGGAATCACAGGAGGACGATGTGCTGGACGGGCTGGTAGCCCATGTGCCGGAGCAGACAGCCTTTGCGTCCAGAACGCAGCATGCCTCGGGTCACCGGTCTCAATTTGCAGGTGTCAGGGGATATATAGCAGTAATACTCAGGGTCAATGCAGCAAGAGTGCTACTGTGGCTACTCAGGCCCTCAAGGGTATTACAAGTATTATTTCTGGAAAATGAGACAAAAATATATCTATCCATTTAGCCAATAAGCGGTCACAAGATAGTGTGTAATTTATCATCTCTGTTTTAGCCATTGCTCTATAGCTAAAAATAAATATTATTCTAAGCTCTGTTAATATAGTATTGTACAATACATATGGAATTAGTTTTTATTGCATTGTGTTTATTTTCCTATAATGTAACAGTGTTTAATCTCAATTTCTCATATATTCTGTAGCCGTGCAACGTGCAACATATATAATTCTACCTATATTACGTATATTAGTTTTAAAGGAAGCTCTGCATACAATAAAATCTCCATCAACTTCTAGGTACCTATATAGATATTTAAAAAGGTACCATTGTCGTGTGCGACCTATGAGAGTTTTCTAGCTTTGGGTAGATTAGGTTCTAAAATTTTAGGTTGGGTTGGGTTGAAAGCAGAGTACAATTCGGCTTTAGAGAACATGACTTCTGACAATTTCGAACCTAACCCAACAAATCTACTAATATAAGACTCAAAACCCAGAATGACGCACACCAGAATGGTACCAAAAAATATGAATATAAAATTTTTGAATTCCTTTCCCGAAAGGAATGGTTTACTTACATAAACTTTTTTAAATATAATCTAGTTATAAAATGTTAGGGCTGAACGCCAGACGCAAAACATAGAAAGCGTGCCTTAATTTCGTCATTTGACTAATACCATTTAATATTAGGTACACGTGTGCGTATGGTTAAGAACCTACATTATTTCTATTGCAGTGAATTGCATAGTGTAATTAAGCATGTGAAAGATTCGTGGTTCTACTTTGTACTTACTTATTAGTCACTACACACCAGGCACAACCAACAATTTAAATACTTAAAACATATTCACTTATTCTGAGCATTAAACAGTTCATTAATTATAATCATCAATTTCCCCGTCTGAAATATCAATTTCTTCTAAAACAACATTATTTGTTTCAATTTCAAAAGCATTATCGTCAATACCCTGATCCTGACCGAAGAGCTCTTCCATTTGCTTTTCCAAGTCGTCTTCCTCAACAATACCCGAGTCTGCGGAAGGTGTTAATGTTGGAAGATGCACTGTTGTGTACAATGGTTCCGGTTTCACAGCAACCGGTATAATATAATCAGACTCAAGCTTAACTTTATCCAACCCATTATTAACGACCAGGTCACGTGGTCCGATAACATTACTTTTTCTTGGATTTCCGGGGTGAATTGTTGGGCCGACCGGAAATGGTATCTTGACCCGCTTTTCTCGTCGAACAATGTATTCTCCATATTCGTTAGTTATTGGTAAAGGTGGTTCGTTAGAATCTTTATCGGACTGCAAATTCGATGGCACATTTTGAGTATTTTGACTTTGAAGTGTTTCTGCCTTCGAATTTGAAGATTTCTTGGAATTTGAACACGAGGAGGTGTTGGTAGCGGACGGTTTATTCTTATTTACACTTGGTATTACAGCTTTGGAAGTTGAGGGTTGTTCCGAGTTAATTCCAGAGGTTTTTGACAAATTATTTCTGGTCATAACATTTGCACTATTATTTTGCTGAGTTTGCATAGGTTTATCCATATTTCTATGAGTATTTTCTTCTGGAGGCACAGCGTTGTGAGTTATGACAGAAATACGAATATTGCTATTATTCAGAATATCAACGCTTTGCGTATTTGTACCGGGCTCTACGCTGTTAATACTATTAGGTAATTTAGGCGTTGTAGTACGTGCAACTTTCTTGCACGGTATTTCTATAATTTCAATTTCACTGCTGCTTTCACCATCACTTACAATCACATTTTTCTTTCGTTTATTTTGTGGTCGTTTAATAGGTTCATCGTCATCAGAATCTGAATAAATTTCTGCAACAGGTTTCTTTAGTGAAGCACGTTTCTTAGGTTTTTTAGATTTTTCTGAATTTTTGGAAGAGCTTGCAGATTTTGTTGGTGGCTTTGGTAAATTTACGGTATTTTCTTTGGCGGAACTATGCGCACGGCTAGATTTTGGCTGAGATTTTAATTTTGATGCATGGGATTTCTTTGAATTACTTGTACTGGGACTATGAACGCGGCTGGATTCTGCCGAAGATTTCGTCTTACAGGTTTTGGTTTTATCAGCTTCTTTGGTAGCTTTGCTAGACTTTACACCGGAATCCTTGGATGATGCTTTGGGCCGTGATTTAGGTTCCGGTTTTGATTTGCTTCTGCTTTTCGAGGGCGATGGTTTCTTTTTAGAATTCTTGTTCGACCGTACAGGTTGATACTCTTCATCAGAGTCATCTGAGATAGATGGTGATTGAGATACAGATTCTGGACTTGTTGATGATTCAGTGCTAGACGCCTTGGATTTGCTAGACTTTGATTTACCAGCACCTTGCAATTTGAATTTACTAGAACTGGATTTACTAGCCCCTTGCGATTCGACCACAAATTTCGTTTTGTTGGTCACAGCTCTGCTGGATTTGGATTTATTTTGCTCTGCGGGCTCTGTATCTGATTTTTCCGAGTGGGATGCTTCCGACTCCGACTCTGGGTCTGGATTTGCAGCATTTTGTGTTGCAGCCGTAGCTACTTTCGCTGCGCTTTGTAACTCAGATTCTGGAATGACTACAGAAGCCGAATTTTCTATCGATGTTCGCATTGAACTTGGACCCAAAATCACTAAATTACTGGCTGTGGCCCTCAAGGATTTTTTGAAATCCAAGAGCTTATTAGGACGTTGTCTTTTCTCTTCTTCTGCGGCCAAGGCATTGCTGGTTCGAAGTCGTTTCTCTGCCAGACTTTCTTGAACTGCGACAGCTTTACTTGAAGATGCATTTGAATTTGTAACTGGTCGGGTATTTCGTGGAGTAGACGGAATTTGGTTGGAGGAAAGTGACGTTTCAGGTTGAACTGGTCTTCGGAGTGGCTCATTGTATTTCACTCGCTGAGGTTTGGCCGTAGTACTCATACCAGGGCGATCGTTAGCGGAAGGTCGATCACGGCGAGCTATATATCCGGTTCCAGTTGGGCGAATTCCACCGCGATGCGGTGGCCCTGGCCTGTGACCTCCTCTCCCTCTCTGAGAAAAGCATTCCTTAGCTTTACGCATGATATCTTCTTCGGTCGGCTGGGGCTGAGTTTGCGGAGATCCGAAACGGGTAGCATTAATTCCTGGAGCGGTGGCGGTGGTACGAATAGGCGGAAACCGTGGAGGTGGTTGCTGGAGCTGAGTGGCATGTTGCGGATGGCGAACGGGATTCTGATTAATTGTATTCCCGGGTATTCGTGGTCTAATCGACTGTATTGGTGGATGCCTAATTTCATTCCGATTATTAATGTGATCACGCGAGTGTTGTACTAGATGTTGAGCCTGGGCTGGGGCAACCGGCACTGGCGGTAATGCAGGTCGGATCACCTGTGACGGCGAATGCTGAATTTGATTTGAGCTGGGGTAATTCTGAGGAATTGCTGAGGGATTTTGTGAATGAGGGGTATCATAAGAATGTGAACGAGGTAGTTCACGTCGGTGAAATTCGAATGTTGGAGATCTGAGGTGATTCGGGCTTTGATTTTGATTTGAATGCATATCAGGTTGACATGACTCTGAGCGTCTAATTCCTCGTGGATGCATATCAAGTGGGATTCCAGGAGCCTGGGTTCGGAAGCCCGATTCATTTCTGCGTTGATGTCCGTGATTCCTGTGTGACCCTGGGACAAGTGGCGCTCCATAAGACTGCGCATAGGGTTCTGGCTCAGGTCCGGTGTGAAATTGAGTCTGGGTATTGAAATGAGCACTGTGTGCATTTGCAACTGGACTTCTAATTTCCGCTTCAAAAGAATCAGGAGCTCCTGAAAATCCGTGTTCCATGGAAAGCATTGGATCTGGTTGTCGATCCAATTGGAAGTTTACAGTTTGATCATGAAATGGCGGTTGAGCGAATTGGTTGGGATTACCCGGTGGGACGTTGTGAACATGGTACGATGGAGATCGGATTTCATTTGCACTAGGGTTATCCTGGAACTGGGTTTGATTTCGGGAAGGGTCACGAGTTTGGTGTGCATCGTACACAGGTGGATCTCTTGGGCTTCTAACTTCACCTTGAAATGAACCAGTTGATCGAGAAGATCTGTTGTCAGTCGACGGCCTCCGTCTTCGCTCAAATTCTGGATACCTACTGTCATTGTGTGGATTTGGGTATGGATTAGAGTCAGACCGATTACTTGGTTCTGGATTTCTACGCCGATAATAGTCTTGACCTTGTGGTTCATGAACCCTTGACTCTTCTGTATATTCTCGACCGTGACCCGAACGATCAATGGAAGGATATCGCTGTCCAGAGGATCTTCGCTCATATTCTGGTGGTCGTCGATCATTGTCAGCTTTTCTGTGTCGCGATTCGTCCCTGAATTCATGTCCAGGGTCACTGAACTGTCCATGGCTATTTCCCTCATGAGAAAAAGGCTGAGAATAATTTGACTGCTGAGGTGGATCATTCACAGAATGAACGCTAGCAAAACTCGTCGTCAACATTCCTTGTGAATGTGGATCTTGAGACAGAAAGACCTCATCTTCGTTATCGTCAAGATCATGGATCGGATTTTCTCTCGAAATCCTAAGTGCTGTATCAATCGCTGCATCCACGATACTTTCTCCGCATGATTCAAATATGGTAACGCTCATGTTCTGCAAGACAAAGTCTATGTCTTCCAATTCCTCATGGAGTTCCCGATTCCGCCCCGCCTTATAAATGTCTTGTTGCCGCCGGAGCAAGTAAGGCTTGTAAGATTTCAACATCTTAAATTTGCGGAGAAGTTCTTCTGGCATTCCTGCTGGACCTGGCGTACCACTCTATCAATTTACAAAAATATCTGACGTTAGCAATTAGCACATAGCCATTAGTGACACATTGAATTTCAATTAAATTTTAATTGAATTTCAAAACACAATTCGAATAATTTACTAACCGATCCACTGCGAAAGTAATTTGAAGCATTGGCATTATTATTGCTACTGCCGCTTAGTCCTGGCTGAAATCCAAAATCCGAATTTGTACTTGCTCCATATCCTCGGCCAACGCCTCGCCCAACACCGCCAGTACGAACACCCGAACTGGGTTCAGGTCTTCTTGAGTAAGCCATTAGGTTGATGATCAGTAAATATTGTACTGATTTTTCACATTTTTGGTTACATAATTAAGAACACTGGAATTTTAAAAAAAATCAATCAAATTAGACATCTTACACAAATTTCGTATTAAGCCTGGGTCTTCGAACTTGTATATGAATTAAATGAAATGCTGAACGGCATTATCGTAAACGACAGTTAATAGCAAGTTTTATACGTTTATTTGACATAAACCGTTTTAATAAGTGAAGTTAATGCCGTCTGCTGTTTTCTAAATATTCAATGAATAATTTATATACGTCTGTGAAATTAGGTAAGTCGTTTTATTACACAATGTGTCTGAACTTACAGTATGGAAGTCATTTTAGTAACTTTTACAAAGGAAGTACTCGCGTTCGCGCTTGTATAATTACACAGTAAATAAATTCCAATTTTAAATAACAAAATTACATTTTCTACCAAATTTGTGATTTGAAGAGAGCAAAAAGTTTTTATAACTTCAACGCCAAATAGTAAACAATTCTTTTGTAGTTCTAAATGAAACGAGTATTGCTTTGAGTTTCCTGCATATTGACGACCTCAATCTGAAGCTTATACAGCAAACCAAGAGATCACGTTGTTGAAAGTCACAACGCTATGGAATGTACTAATATGTATTATATGTATGCCAAACCCAAACGTGCATTTCTTAGAAAGTTTATAAAATATTATTTAGTTTAGACATTTAGAAATATTTACATCCTGGAGTATAATGCTGATGCATTTGCAGTACTAGCCTCTCTTTGGCGAATAGGTTATACGCCGTTTAGAATAAATCAGCTTTTTTAGTCTTGACTTGTGGTTTCAAAACTTCAAAGGAAATTTGGGGAGTATTGTATCGGGTATTCAGCTAATTCCAGTTCCTTCGATAATGCTGATATAAAGTATTACAATAATAGGTCATGATAATAGCTGCGGAACTAGTACTCCATTCGGGGTGCACTCTTGACAAATTCCGGCTTCAAAATACCGAATTCTGGTAATACTATCCGAATTTGAGTTAAATGACAACTCTGGCGCTTCCACTGGGGTTAAGATTTTAGGATTGGCTAATTTGTTTCATGTCTTTAATGTTATTCTAATACATCAGAATCTAACAGATTCCAGGATTCGGGTGCAGAAACAGGTTCCAAATTTGTAAATTTACAAAAACTAACTCTTTTAACAATGCTAGATTATAGAGCCCCTATTTATTCCTTATTTATGTTAAGTTTTAAACGTTTAGATCGTCAGATACAATGTCATTAACTAATACTTTTTTCTGACCTGATTTTCAAACTTTTTGAAAATCCAGCGTAAGTAGGTAACTTTAATTAACTCTCGAATCAAATTTTGAGGTTAGGTTAGGTTATTTCGGCGGCGTATTTCCTATTGCTTTGGGACCTTGTAATATCGTCGAACTAACCTAATCTGACTAACTAACTGTTGAACTAACCTAATCTCAGGAATCGTAAGGTACCTACGCAAAGATCAGGGAATATTTCCAGTAACTTTCCTGGCCTCACACGACATCAGTCCCAACATTACGCAAAATTCGCTTTGATTGGCTACTGCCTTTTCATAAGGTATACTCGATTTTTTAACATACACGACACCTAACTGAGCTGCCACCGCCAAGCTCTAATTTTTATTCATTTTACTGACGATGAGCATTTTACAGCTAATGAAAATCGGTTTCCGGGTGTAAATTTTAATGTTCATCAAAAAGCATTTTGTGAACAGAAAGCCCTAACAATTTCTCCATTTATTTTGACTGCTTTGGATTTTGAAGGGGGAATGTATTTTTATTATTTTAATGTCAGTGTAGCGAAGTATTAAATCCACACCTGCCGTCTTCACCAAACTCCACCCACCCCCACCCTCACGTCTTGGACGAGGTTAACTACTCAACCAAGACACCCGCTTCACTTCTTCACCTTTACACCTCTTTTTTCTTATTAAACGATCTCTGTTCTTCCAACATCTTCACTTCACCCACGCCACGGAGGAGGGCTCAGCCGATTCATAAAAAAACATTATTATTCCCAACAAAGGCTTCAAGATAAGACGCAAGACGCTTTGGACCCAGATCAGACCAGACCAACAAAATACACTTATTTGCCACTCGCCCTCTTTTCGTCCCATCCCATATTTGACGTCAAAGTTCAGTTAAACCCTGATATTGGAATTGTGGACGTTTTATAATTACTATTTTACAAGTTTGAATGTAGTTTAGAATTTAAAGACATAGTTTTCGGTGCAGGGGATAATTCGTGAGAATGCAGGCGACGGCGTCATCCAGTTTCGTGGTTATAGGACTTTTCTTGACAACTTTCACAACCTCTGAGAGCGAGTCCAGAGCGCATCATAAGGTAATCCTTTTGTTAGAACAACAACGTTAGTTAGCATCGTGATAAACGCGTTTGTTCTACAAATACAAATTTTGCTCGTTACAGGATTTTGAAGTGATTAAAATTGAAACCGTAATTAATTACCGATTTAATAGTACATTCAGAGAATTTTAAAAATACCCTAGTACATTTATTCAGCGAGATTTATTCTATCATTGTATTTAAGGCTGGACAAATTAAATATTTTATGTTAATATTAATCGTGTAGGCATCGCGTGAACGAAGATTTTGTTAATACATACGTATAGCGGATGCAATGTTGTTCGTAGATCTCTGGTGTGTAGTGTGCATATTAAATGCAAGGAATATAAGACGAGGATGATTTCTGATCTTACATGAAGAAGACAAGCCCATATTTGAGATATGCTAATGAGATGAGATGTGGCAGTGCGTACAGTGCCGTAACAGGGATGCGGATACTTAACCAAGTCATACGCTAAATATTAAAAAAATTAGGGCGCTAGCATTTTATTTACTTAAGTCATATACGCAAAATTAAGAAATTAGGACGCTAGCATAATAATTATTTATGTTTAACTACGCAAAACAAAAACAGGCACATTGACGAAATGTAGAAAAATCTTGAGCCGATAGCTATTATGAGTGCATCCACACAATACAAAGCTAATATTCTAAGATAAATGTTTAATTAGAAATTAAAACGTTGAACTTAAATGGGCTGGACCGTTTTACCATCCCATCATTTTCCCGCAACGCCACTGCGGGTATTAATATTAGCATTTTTTCCAACTGGCATTTGCGTTGGTGTATTTCTTATGAGAGTTACTTACCTTTTCCAAGTGCACAAGGTGTACAGGTGTGTTGATGAGACCATACGTAGGAAACCTAAGGTGAAGGCTAGAAGCTATAATGAAATTCATTCAATGAATTTCTTTTTCTGAAGATGACGGTTCATTACATACGTACGTACGTACAAGAGCGTGTACAAATATGGACAAGACATTATAAGCCTAAGCGTTAGATTACATAGGACCCGGTCCATTGCTCTCAAGTGTTTCTTCAAATGGGGGATGTGTTACCTCCCGTGGTGTCCACATTACTTCTCGCGTCCCCTATATGCTCTTACAATCGATTACTGGTACAATCCGTGATCTTGGGATCGCATAAATTTTCATAACCAATCTAAGTCCAGTACTAAACGATGTGGCTAAAAAAGGCCGTGATCACCGGGGCATCGTACACGTTATAACAGTACCGAATCTCCCAGACCCGAAGATCTAAAAGCATATCTTCCATCCCTTTTCTATTGTTAGCCCTCTTTTCAAATCTCAAGACGTGTCAAACAAATGAAATATGGAATTATTATTACTGACTACTCCGAGGTGTAAATATACCCTTTCTTCAATCTTCCCTTGTTTATCCAGGTAACTTTGTGTATACCGATGTATTACACCTGCTTCGAACGTGAAGCATTTCATCTCGATACGCCTTTGCAACCCTACGAAATAATTAGCTAGTCATGTCCGTGCATTCTCGAACCGCTAACACCGAAGCAAACTCTACATATCTGAAGATTGCTTTGCTTCTAGCTTATGGTACATTATTTTTAATTGGCACAGACTACCGACAAAAAAAAACGATACTGTCTACTTTTAACATTGTTTGAAAGACTGAGATTTTTTTTATAATTTGGCATTTATTTGCATAACGGTAACAATTTGCCAACTGAAATAATGCTGGTTTGAATAAGTTAGTTAGTCCGAATCCGAATCGGAATAATATCCATCCGGAACCTGGATTTCCGCCTTTTTCCCACAAGTGTCACACTTACGAAGAGCAGCTGGGAAATAGTGGGCATTGACACATTTGGCATACCCAAATTTCCAGGCGTTGTCATCATTCATGGACATGTCCAATCCATTGTGGATTCCATACACAGGGACATCAGGGTTTCCATGCCCTGTGGGCATTTGGATGACCGTCACTACCGGTCCACGTGCTTCGCATCCGCAGATATCGCAGTGGTGGTAGTCTGGGGGAAACGGATGACCGTTGACACATTCCTTGATTTTGAGCATGAAGTCGAGTGCATGAGGATTCTCATTGTTCTGAATGGCGTGTGATAGCAATTCCCTCAATTTTTTCAGCTGATGCTCTGGTACTTCATGCAAGAGTGTTGGTTCTGCGATGGGAACTTCTTTGAAGGAATTAACGATCTTGACGAGTGGTGGTTGTTTCGGTGGTGGAATTGCAGAGCCGTTGGTTTTACCGTAAGCCATCTTGGATGTGCACGGACCGTCGCTGTTACCGTAAGCCATCTTGAATGTGCACGGACCGTTGGTATCACCGTAAGCCATCTTGGAGGTGCAAGGACCGTCGCTGTTACCGTATGCCATCGTGGATGTGCACGGACCGTTGGCATTATCATTACCGTAAGCCATCTTGGAAGAGCAGGGCTTGTTGTTGTCGAAACCATTCTGAATGCCACTGTAGCCATTTCCATTTGTTTCTGCTTGTTGTGGCGCCGGAAAAGTTTTTGCTGGAAACTGTGGTGAAACAAATTGGCCACTTCTGTACTCGCATGCTGAGGAAACGTTTGGGCTGACCAGCTTCAAGGTTGGGTGAGCTACTATTTCCGTTTGGGCTGATGGAAATGCCAAATTCTTCATTGGATTCGCTTTCCCCTTCAAGATGTCGACATGATTTTTGATAAAGATCGAATCCCAAGCCGTCGTTGTTGCAGAGGATTTTGCCGTTTCAGATTTCTGCGATTTCCAACAATAACAAAAATATACGGTGAATGGCCTACCTTCTATCTTATTTAGCGCAGAAATATTTTTAAAAATAGTTACATTTTCATCGTCCGAATCCGAGATAACCACGGAGTGCTTATCGAAGCACAAATGACAGATGCAGACGTCGCTGTTACATGGCTCCAGGCAAGGATGACCGCAGTTCAGTACTTTCCCACATGGTTCCAAGCATGGTAGGCCGAGCTTGGAATAATTCAAACACTTTCCAGTAACCTACATATATAATATGGCATAGTTATAAAAAAATCATAGGAGTTTAGCTTATATCCATAAATTCTCTGAAAGATTTTGAGCGCTTCATTGACATCTGACATTGTATCGTATCATAAGCATAAAAATCTAAAAATAACTTACCTTGTGGCCACATGCAGGCTCACAAATCCATGTCCGGTTGCAGACGCAGACATGGTTTGACCCAGCTCCTTCGGAGCATCGATGAGAACAGGGTAGCTTCTTTCCGCAGACCCTTCCAGATCCTTCGTGTTGGGGTTGGGATACAGGCATTTCTAACTGTAGTCAAGATTAGAGGTAAACCTGTTTCGTTTGAGTTGATAGGACGTTGATTTACTTTTCGAACTTAGAAAAACACCGAAGATGACAAAAGAACTTCTAACGTCTTTCCAGAACAAGATCAACGAGCCAAATGACCAGGAATTTATTGGAATTTCCAGCTAGCTAGTCAATCGATTTGTTATGAAAGTCTATTTTTGAGTCAGTTATGCTTTTAATTTTGGAGACATTTTGTAATATGTAAATTATATTATGCCACTGTAATAACTTGCCGGTATGGTACAACTGATGCAAGGCGAGGTGAATTATGACACTCTGAACATATCAGGCACGCGGCACGCTTACGTATAGCACACGGTATTTCTACACAATGTATATATTACCATCCTGCACATTCTGATTATGTATTTCAATTCAAATTCGGATTACCAATGACACAAATTGTTCAAAAATATTATGCAACTAAACAATTTCCGATTTGTCGGCCATTTACGCGAATAATTGATTACGCAATATAGACGAAAATTAAAACGCTGACCGTTTTATTACACAGTATCTGCCGTCCTGCCGCGCTATTGACGCCGTGTGAATTGTCAATGACGCAATCGACCCATAAGCTTCGTTCAAGCGCAATATATGTGTTGGGTTTATGAAAGTTGAAGTTACTTTGCACGAGATTGATGTAAAGATTTTATAGCCCTAAGGCTTTTCATTCGAAATCGAATTAAAAGATTCCTGCTTTAAAGTTTCATTCGAAGCAAATGATATTCGGTTTAAGGACGAATTTTAATGCCTGCTAAATAAATGATTAGGTTGGTACAAAGTTGACATATGTTTTGATTTATTCACACAGGTCCACAATCTAGCTCTCTACCCGGAACGTCATTCTTGGTGTACACCCACACCAATTCGCCAAGAAATATCGTCCCACGTGTCAGAGTGTCAGCCGCTGACCATTGACAATGTCGTGTGTCTCGGAGCGTGTTTCAGCTACAGCGTACCACGGGCCCAAGATGATGCCGTCATCCCGCCATATTGTGATGCTTGCCGTCCGACGCAACTCGCTTGGACTGCGGTAAGATTACACATAAATACCTGCCAATTCGATTTGAATTTCGGATACAGAAGCTAAGATTGCTCTATAAACTCCACACTTGACCCTGCATACAGGTTTCCCTGAACTGTACCAAGGCCGATACGGGAGAGCATTATTTCCTGGCTAGAAATGTGGAAATGATCACGAATTGCAGCTGCGTTGATTGTAGCGACAATTCACCGAGAGCAGACGCCAATAATGAAGCTTCCGGGGACTCAAATGATTCTGGGGTGGGTGCACGGATTGCCCGAATTTAATTTGTGCGCATAGATTAATTGATATCGTAATATTAATTTCATGTTGTGCTCAGGAAGTCGCCCAATCCCGTGAATCCGGAACCCTGGAAGCCAATGAGTTGGAAGAAGACGAGGACTTAGAAAATAGTGAAGATGACCTCCCAATCCCAAACATTGACATTCCAACGCTTCATAAACTCAAAAGCGTTTCAGCGGAAATGAAAGGAATCCCAAAGATTGATGCTGAGCTCATGATCAAAGACAATAAGATCACGCCGGACAATGACTTGGACAACGATCTGAATCGAGCTAGACGGGAGCGTGATCCATAGGCGCATATCAGTATTGCACTGAATTGAATATTTACTATAATGTGCCATTTGCTTACGGAGGCTTTATATTAAATAATATTAGCATAAACCAGTTGAAAGAGGCTATAATTACTCAAAAAATGCTTAATATTAAATCAAAATCAGAATTACTTAACTTGAGCTAAAGTCAGTTTGTATAATTCATTTATTTACGACAAGAACGACACTTTCATAACCATAACAAAATCAGTATTTCATATTCCATTCCGCTTCAAAATCTCGGTTCTATCTTAGATTACAGATTACAGTGTATTCTACATGCTGCACTGCACAGTAGTTCATCGTACTCGAAAATCGTAACACAGTTCAAGGTTCAACATAGGTAAATGATAAATCACACCAGGAGTTATAATTCATAATTTTGCTCGTTTTTCCAAAACACCGTTTTGTTTCCTGGAATTCAAAAATTCAAATACACTAATAAATTACGTAAATGACAACAGACAACGCGTCAGGATAGGATTTAACGATTTAAGGTTTAAGAAATATTGAGCATCGAAATTGTATGATTAATGCTTAATTAGCGCTAGCGCCGAAGAGCGTTTTACATCAAACTTAATTTAATAACAGGTAAGTCCTCGATTCATTTAAATTAGTTTTGTACATTATATATTTATGAATTAGAAGGAGGAACAAGGAAAAGTACATAATCGCGCTACAGTAAAATAAATAACATATAACATGGTAGCTTAACTTAAACTAATATTTTTATAATTATAGCCCATATCGCATTGTTCATGAAGTCAAAATACTGTGGGAATGAACAAGGAAAAGGGCTTTCGCGAAGCTTGGTACAGAAACTATTCAATTATTCAATATTCAATATACAAGTAAAGTATTGGCTTGTTTTGTGATGCTTGCTCGCTATAATTAATTATGTTCATTGCACTCGGTAGTGTGCAGAGAGCTAAAGAAATTAATGAAAAATATTTACATGGTTTAGGTTTTTTTGTGTGTGAAGAAGATTTACTTCATTTCTCACCGAGTGATGTGTGATCTACCGCGTAATTTGATTAGAATTAGAACTCAGAAAACGATCTAAATTGACTTGATTTTGGAATATTGATTGCATGTTACTAGTTGCTTTGCTATACGGCGGTTTGACTAAGAGAGAGAAGTGACGTCTTGATGAGGTAATTAATTGTCGGAATGAACATTGATTTTGACTCGGAGGTTCGTTTTTTTTGGTGGTTTATGAAATAGGATTACGTGCAGGTGGGCCGGAAGAGATTTGATCACTGATAACTAGTCCAAGAGCCGGGACATTGGGCAAGGGTTCACGCCAGAACTCAAATGCACTGAAACCGTCCGTTTGACAGTGACTCTGGGTCCTGGGATCTTTGTAAACTGGGAAAATATGTTCAGCCAACTCAACGAGACTCGTATATCTGTGAAGCAATAGATTTTACAATAAAATTAGTAACATAAAACTAAAGTAAACATGCTTTGATTAGTGTGTATAAACAAAAAACCAGTTAACTAATTAGCCTCTGCCAATTTCAATTCAAGACAATTTTGCCCGTCAAGCAATGGAAAAAATCACATATGTAGTGCCTCTCATGATCTGATTATGTCAGAATTTCGAGAGGCTCACAAAAATTAATACATTTACTACTCCATCCCTAATTTAAGTAGTAACTACATATAATCTACCATACCTCACATCCCGCACTAATAATATGTGTATATAATGTTTGAGTAATGGCTTGCGCATACAGGCAAATGTGATTTACGTATTAACAAACGATTAATGATTCATACTCCTCTCAATCCAATCAGAATATAATGTCCACTTTCGCACAAAAATGGTAAAAATTCTGCGATTCATAATACACTGACAACTGACGCTACACCATGCTACGTTAGACAAAGAAAAGCGTTAATTGCTAATAGCAAACCAAAAAAATGTGATCAATTAAAAAATACCTAATAAACTGTGTTGCTAAGTTGAACCCATTCAGTGGTGGTAGACTGGGAAAATGTCATCCGCAATATGACTTAGCCTGAGATATCTAGATATATAATATAATACAAGTACTTGTAATTTATGTTTCCTTTTCAAAAATAAAATACCGCATCAGTTGATTTGGTAAAACCAAAACACCAAAACATTGCAAGGCGACATGTCTGTATATTTTATATATATATTTAATATTATTATTTAATATAGGTATATTTTACAACGGTGGTGTGGTAGGGAGCAACTGTTGTGGTTTTGGGGATTACTATTGCTTGGAGATTCGAGGTTCGCTTCGCGACGTGGTTGCTGCTTTCACCGATAATTTTTTTTTCGAGATGTGCGATCTACTAAGTGGAAGCTGGCTGGTCGATCGTACGCTACCGAACCGCACGCTCAAAGACGATATATTTAAGCAGATTAAGGTATGTATAAGGATTGCAAACTAAAAAAAGTTATTAAATTAAAAATACCTAAAGAACTGTGTTGCCATTCAGTGGTAGACTGGGAAAATGTCTTCCGCAATATTACTTAGCCTGATATATCTAGGTAAGTACATAATATAACACAAGTACATGCAATGCCTATTTTTTTCAAAAAAAAAGTACCGAATCAGCTAAATTGCTAAATATAACCACAACATTACAAGGCGATATGTTCGAATTAACAATTTTGTGTACCGTTTCACTGAATTAACGTATCTCGTAGTCTAATAATTTAAAATAAGAACTTACGATGACTGGAAAGTATTGGTGAGGGCATGTCGCAATTCACCACGATGGTTGATGGTAAAAATCCGTGGAATAGCAATATCAACAGCACGGTAAGCCCAAACATCATTGATTCGGTTTCCATATCCAGCATAGAACGGATTCTTGGGAAACAAGAGCTGAAACGGAAATACATGTGATTAGGTAACTCAGAAACATTTAGATAAAAAATCTTGCTAAATAATTGATTTATTTATTAAATACCTGGATATCCTTGAGACAAGCGATCTTGAATTCTTCTGGTTTCCTCTCAATAACTTCTCGGTGGAAAGCGGACATTAGGGATGTAGGGTTCAAAAGTAGCGGACCGTCCGGAAGCGTGACATCATCTTGTTTGATTGACCGGAGGTAATCACGGGTAATCCCGGCTTGACCTATGAATACAAAAATACAATTATCAACTATGTATTCCATAACTCCATGTCTTCTGTCAAAATTCCATAATCCAGCCAGAACCTACCAATAGCACGAGAGGAGAGGTAAAGCATTTTGTAGCCATTATCCTGGATTTGTGTGAACAATTGAGCCACACCGGATTGAGACCAGTCCGTCCCAACAATGGGTAAAATATGTCCCAGTACATCGGACTTGGTAATAGTTCCATCAATGTCAGACACTACAACGCGATCATCGTATTTCCAGAGGTAAATGTGACACCGGGCCACGCTCGTGCCTTGGTAAGCCGTAGTAACGCTGAAGACAGCTTCATTCTGTCCATACTTGAGACCCAGAGCTCTCTAAAATTACAAAATTAAAATAATTAATTATTAGCATCAGCTATTTAGATACTTATAAATATTCTGAAGTATTCACGAATTTATTGGCTATCAGTTGTGATTGTGACTTTCGTACTACAAATTAACCGTGGAAATCTGACTGAAGAAGCCTTACAATTGCACTTCATATTCCCTAATATACTTCACATGCTGATTGTCAGTACCAGGACAGTAGTAATTGTAATAAACTGAGAATATTGCCGTAATTAGATATTGCAATCGGAAGTCTATTACAATAGTGCAATGCCTTGGCTCCGGCTAGGTTGCGCTTTGGTAGCAGACTGCCCCATACCCCAGTGCAGCGCCCAGAAGCAGTCCATCATTTTTTGCTGGATGAGCATGGAACCTGCATGCACTATGCATTCAGCATCGGCAAGGGAGAGCAGCAGCGGAGAACGAACACAGGGAAAAGACGAGCCCAACTACAAGATAGGTAGCGTGGCCGAGCGGTCTAAGGCGCTGGTTTAAGGCACCAGTCTCTTCGGAGGCGTGGGTTCGAATCCCACCGCTGCCAATAATATTTTGCACTTTTTCAACTTTTTTTTAGCAAATCAGCTCACCCTACACGTGCCGTCATGATATTAGAATGCCTGTGGAAATCCAGACGCTATAATTAATCATAATCAATCACTCATGTGATAAGGTTTCATAAGCGCAGATCCCGTCGAGTCAGTATCTGTATTTTTGCAGTCCCTGGCTATCATCCTGACTTGAACGGGAATTAGCAGTGTTATCTTAGTGATTTACTATTTAGGTACTTCTCTGAATACGATATCTGACATACGAAATTACAAACAGTTGATGCATTGATTCTAGAATCGCTAATGACTTGAATTACCTACACACTACATAGAACCTTGCTAAGCAAAATATAGGCTGAAGTGCGGTCTACGATCTACGAACTTAACATTGCTAATGCATGCACCATATTGCCGATGTCGAACACGATATTTTAAGCGATATTTGTTAGATTAGTACCAAGCACGGTACACGATTAACAATAACAGAGTAATTATCTAGAAAAAAAATAAGCTTAAAAACTTACAATTTGCTCAGTATTCAATCTCAAAGTCTTCTTGAACTTCTCGATCCCGGTGGGCGTGGGCACGGGCAGCGTGGGGGTAGGAATATTTATCACAGTGTGCATGTCCTTCCGGCTATTTCGTCCAGACTTATTTTCTTCGAGTCCACCACCACCTTCGGACTCATCCGAAGACGAGGTCCCAGTTCCTGAACGTGCAGGAGCTTCCTTCAGAGCATTCTTCCGCTGCTCTCGTGTCTCATTGTTCTCCTCTTCCTTGACTGACTCGGGAGAGGACTCACCCAATGGTGCTGCTGAAGAACCTTGGGCCTGTGACCTTCGCCAAGAAAATCCCCAAAAGGAGCCCTGACGCTTCGTTCCGCCGGCTTCCTTGATGGCCGTAGTATTATTTGCATTTGCACCAGTTGGAGATAGGTCCAGGGGTTGATCTTCTTTCTTCACGTACTGATCGATAAGCCTAAAATACGGAAGAGAACAGAATTTTCATGAGTCGTGTTTGAAATTAGCAAATACATTCAGCCTGGCCTTAGATTACATTACGAAACTTACTTTTGGTAAACATGGTTCGGAAGAGGTCTCTTGAAAAATGTGGTCGACATAAGCTGGGGAAGTGCAGCTGGCCATGGAACGAACTTTCCTTCAATTTTTACGACAATGGACTCAGGTGATGCTGTGAGAAGCAAGTCAGGATTCTCAGCCAGTTGGTCATAAGTCAATTCAGACTGTTCAAAGAGCCCCAGATTAGCACCGCAGAGAGAAATAGCCTCAAAGTTGATAGAATCTCCACCGGAATTCTGTCCTGAAGACAACAAATCGTGCAAAATATAGAACTCATGCCGCATAATTATTTTCGGTGCCCTTCCCTATCGCATGTGATCAACCGGATCTTCAGGGTTAAGACTCTGACCATGCGGTAGATCACACACGCTCATGACAAGGGTAACTTCATTTCATTGTAATATTTCCAGTTCAAAAACACTTACTTTGTCTCTGTCGATCATCAATGTACACATTGAGCTGCGAACCACGAGGTGAGGACCCGGGTTGCGGTGACTGTGGGAGTGAGCTACCCTTCCCTGACTCAACGTCTTCGTCATGTTCTGGTCTGGAAAACTCTCTCTGCCAAAATGTCAAATCAAAGACAGGATCTTCATTAAAAGGACTAATGACAAAAACACGTCAGCGAACATAGAGCACTCCCATTTTTGGCATACTCAAACTTACATCTCTGCCAATGTTTGGAAAGTACAGTGCAAATTTTTCAGGATCCATGCTATCCAGATTGAGATCATCCAAATAAATACCAGAAGAGGAGTCTAAGGCATTGTTTCCTGTAGTACCCTGAGGGTTCCGCTTCATGAAGGAAAACATTCCGGCTAACATGGATCGGTTAGTTGAGCCTGATCTGAGTCGGCTCTCATCATCGCTTGATAGCGGATTCTCGTCACTGCCTACGGGAAAACCAAAAAGCCAGAAATAGATTAGCCATTGCCATTAGACTAGTCGCTTAGAAAGTATTGTAAATTGTAATTTTATCTAATCAAAAATGCAATCTTATTCTTGCCAAAGCCAAAAACCCACCACAAAACAAGTTCATTCATTATCATTACCTACCTACTCAAAGAATACACGATTAACGTGCTGCCGTCATAGTCATTATATACAAGCCTACAAGCGTTTCTTTACAACGTGTTTGGTTTATAAATAGCCTATATACATATATGCACACATGGTTCAAACGTGTGAGTGAGTGGTTTGGTATTTTCCCGGTGCATGCAAATTACTTCGGACACGAAAGGTGAAAGTAAAAGATGTCGGTTTTGGCAGGTTGCAGGTTGTTCATTTTCTGGGAAAACGGGTGAATGAACTGGGGTTTTAGAACAGAGTTTTGCTTTTATAATCTCATCACTAATTCCATCTATATAATGCTCAGTATGTGCATATACGGAAATGTCAGAAAATCTATGCAAAACTCATCATTTATTCCCTAGCAGCTGTTGTGACTACCCCACCGGTCATACCTATGTAAAATGTAGACACTTTGTCTACAAAAATAAAACTCAGTACCTATTCATTTCAGAAGAGTAAACTGGCAAACTAAAATAGAGTAAACTTTACTTTGCATGCGAAGCAGAAACTCTACTTCAACTCTTGAGCAAATAAGAAACTCGATGTAGAACAAATAATAGTTTCTCTTACTTGACTTTCCAGGGGAATTAACGACTGCGGTTTGCTGACTCGGCGGTGGAGGTGGAGCCAAAGGAGTTGAAGCAGGTGCCATATTCCCGTGTCCTGGAGAGGGCAATTCACCCCATGGCCACTTAGAAACATCTTCATCGTCACCTTCCTAAGCCCAAAGAAAGACAAATACACAGTATGGTTAAGTTGGAAAATTCAAATGACTTCATTCTTCTATGTATAAATAATAAGCAAATGTGTCTAGGAAAAACTTCTAACATAATAACATAACATCGGCATATATGGTCATGCGGCATTAACATTCAGCAAATGAATATACGTTAAGTACATTTACTTGCTCTTGCTACTATTTACTCGCTGAAACACTTGATTCTCAGTGTTAATAATTAAACAAATATGCACTCATCACTGGAAGGGCAAACATGTGCGAAATTGAAAATATCAAGGCTAATATCAAATATCCTCTTGAACAGAGATTGGGAATTGGAACTCAACCGCAATGCAGCTGACAATTTGTACGTGACTTTTGACTGTCCTTGAAAGATCGAGCCAAGATGAAACCTACTTTATGACTTCACGGTTGATAAAGCGCCAGTTCGCATTATTGCATTGCCATGTAATTACATTTATTTAATTGAGTGTCACTTGGACTTGGCGTTGGCGCATATCATAAAGTTGGTTTTGGTTCCGTCCTGTTTCAATTACTTACATATTCATTTCAAGTGAATTCAAGTGAGATAAAAAATGAACCTTTACCTTTGGAATTTTATTAATTTCATACTCGGAGTCCGACTGGATAGGAGTTGAGGGCCGTGAGTTTTGTGGGGTTGAGGTTGCATCCACTTCAGTGTCGGAATAAAAGTCACGATGGAAACTTCGACTATGAGCCATGCTCGTTCCATGAACGCTCAAGTCTAATGAGTTGAGGGCTTCCGTAACTCCGAAACGAAAATCCTCATCCATTTTGAAAATAGCATCATCAGGATCCTGAGGTCCTGGTGGCACGCTGACTGTGATATCTGATCTTGAGCCCTGGAAAATACAAAATAAATAAATCAAATTGGAACTAAATATTTTATGGCGATAATTACCGCAAGCATTATCTATTATTGATGATACGACACGAAACGAATTGCAATCTATTCAATAACTTACATGATTCTGATTCCGCGTTCGACGCTTCCTCCGCTTCTTTCGACTCTTGGGATCATCTGACTTGGTCAATTCGCTCGATGCAGTGGACTCATCCACAAATGTGAGAGCTCCCAATCCCAACTCCTCATTTCCCAATGGAACGTTGATATTAACATTTTTGATCATGTCGAGGTTCAGGTCATCGGACTCCTGAGTTCCACGACGTTGATTCCGACGACTTGTGTTGTCATTGTCGGAGTGTTGTGGGGAGGATTGCGGAATTGGAGAAGTTGCCAAGTTCTCATCAAATAACTCCTCGAAAACATCCAATTCTTCCACAAAGAAGGCCTCACCCGAGTCTCCTAATTTCATGCGAATTGGAGCTGGATATCCATTCACTTCAATATCTACCACCTATTGAAATTGCATTTTATTTAAATAAAAACAAACCTCAACCTCAACCCCAATAAAATATTCCGTGCAAATTCACAGTGAATTCATTATGCAAATTAATCTAATGCAGCATACAGCATTGAAGCGTCTATCACTTTTAAGTCAATTATGTACGTGAGTCAAGAACAAGGGCAAAGATCCATGAACCATGAGTTAAGTACAATCACGGATATCATATTAGAGTTCAACCTACAGTATAAACACAGCTGGTTACTGGTTTTGGTTTGGAAATACTACAGAAGATAGAGCACATCAAGCCAATTAAATAAACATAATGCGAGTGATACGGCCAACGCGCACTAAATTAAAGTAAGTAAACAAAGTTAAGTTGTACTTCAACATACCAAAAAACGAATTCAAGTTATCAGAGTTCACAAACCAGTTACGTTACATGAATACGATTAAGTAAATCAAAATGTAAACAGAACACATGTGACACTTTAACGACGTTTCGTGTTTACTCACTTGGTGGATTTTGGTACGCCTTTGCTGCAGAAGCGGACACTTATTGATACTGATTGATGCATGCATTTGCCATTCGTAATTCGGAAAGCTATCATACATCATTATGGATGGCGAACCGAACATTATGTACTTATTTTTATTTGAATTTTGTATGCTCTTACATGGAGCAATTAAACTTTGCGGATAAGATCTTCGATTTACCCGAAACGTTACATGCTTAGGTATTCAATATTCAATATTCCGAAAATGAAATGAAGGGTTGACTGAACGGGGTATACGGTGCTACTGCATATTTTACGAGTCAATTAAAATACTAATTTTAGACGAACCTTTTCTCGACTTCGAAGAACTCCCAATTTTCCAAATCTGACATGGAAGGGTGAGCACTTATAAGTCCCATCTTCTTGTTCCACAACCACGACATCAATAGCACCCGTGAGAGTCGCTCCGTTAATCCCACTGTACAGTCCTTTCAAGTTCCCGAAGACTTGGCCGATCTTTCCAATGTAATTCATTTTGTAAAAACAAAAACTAGACGGAAATAGAAATCCTGTATGCAAGCTGGATTGTCTTCGTCTCTTCAGTCTTCGTCAATATTTCACAGCTCGAGTCCTTTATTACGGACTTCCCATTTGACTTGTAGCTTGTACCATGCACGGCTCTCCGGAAATATTCACAATTTAGGACGTCCAGTCAAAGACCTATATGGCACGGAAATATACAATCGATTGATGGATTAGTCACTGTTAACCGTTCAGGTTTAGAGTCATCTCAACTCAACACACTATAATCATGAGCCAAATCAGCGTTCTAGCTCTAACCAGTAAATCAATTAGATTAGGGATAGGATAGCACTAAGCACTAATCGCTATAATTGTAATGACAAAATTTGTTGCCCAAACTTGATCGGAACGGTTTCACCACTTTTAATTTAATCTTTCATCACGTTTTAAACGCCTGTAGTCTGTAGTAAGTGTATGGTTTCCGAACTTTGCGCCCATGTTAAGTATACTTGTAGAGCTTGTAGCTGATTGTGATTAGTAAACTTATGGCACATGAAGCTTTGCGGAAATGCATCTATCTGCAGTTTCCCAACTTCTTCTGAATCGTATTAAATATAGACTAGCTGTAGGCTGTACTTAGCCTAGAGTTTATTCATTCAGACAAGACACAAAGGCTCCTGTACGTGTCGCCGTCGTAGCCGCGTTAGATGCTTGGAGAACTCTAGAACGACTAGAACCTCCCGGAACTGCCAAGTCAATATCAAACCTCTACAGTATAAACGTTTACACGATGCTCAATACAATTCAACCTAAGACTTGATTATATTCATTGATTTATTCTCTTCCGGCTGTAATTGTCAGTTCAGTTGTCATCCGACATAATGTATATGTGAACTGAAAACTAAGTTGAATGTTATTGTACATTGTACATACATAATTAAATGAAATGTTTACAACTGTCGGTCAGAATCAGAATTCAGAACTGGATATTACACAGAAAACGCTGGAAACAAATCAAGAGTATTTAGTGCTAAGTAAACCTGATAACTAAGAATATACGTTATGTTCAGGGTAATTTGAGTTATGTTATATATAACCATAAACAATTATTAAGGTGCGAGATAACAGCCTTCTTCCTTTTCATAAAGACAAGGTTACATGGCGAATGCCGATGTTTCAATATTGAAGTAATTAACGGAAAGTGAGCCTTCCTAAAATTATTGTCAACAAAATCTGCGTAATTAAAATCTGCATACCATTGATATAATGTAACATGGAACATGGAACGACACTATGCACGGTTAGCGTTAGGTAGACACAAGACACAAGAGACAAGAGAGTTGCATATTTAATTTAGTTTAATACTTAAAGTTTAACTGGTGTACAACAAGGTAGTTAATTCATCCAGATTTACCATCGGTATCTTTATTTCCTGATCGTGACTGGGCAAACTAACAAATTATCAAACGTCAACTTCAACGAAGTATGCAAACTTCAAATAAATTCACATAATGAGTATATGACATAGTCGCTAAGTTCGAAACTTCTTAGAGGTTAAGGTTAGGCTAAGCAATGTGACCCCAGCCCATGGCCAGACACCAGAACTCACTTCCTGTCGCCTGCCTGTCTATCATATATCGAATATCGACCATCCGCACACAGATAACACAGAAATGACTAAATCGTTCGCATAAATAAACACATTGAGACATAGAAGACAGGGGCAAGTATTTCAAATTGAAAATACAGCCATACAGCTACATTCAGCAATGGAATAAACATGAAATTCGATTTATGTACTAAAACTCCACACGAAAACTGCACGACACAAGTTCAAAGTTATTGTGTTGGTAAGTATCAAAATTTGATCTTACCTCGTTTCTTCTGACTTATGTGATTTGATTATTTCACTGTTCAATCCAAGTCGTGTGACCTTTGTGGATTCAGTCTGAATTTAGTAATTTTACTGAATACTAATAATAGTTGAATAATAATTCAGAAACTTGAGATAAGGAGGCCTCGGCAGAGAACCTGAGCCCACGGAGTCTAGTCACACACTGACAGCCAGGAGGCACAAGGAGAAGGGTGTGACTAAAAGAAGGACCAGACCGGCGGACCGGCGGACCGGCGGACCGGCGGACCGGCGGACCGGCGGACCG